>JAHBCN010005707.1:0-53607 GCA_019359885.1 Listronotus oregonensis | reverse complement strand
TCGAACGTCGTGAAGTGAATCACTAATGGATAAATTGCTAATTTGTTTTCTCTGACTTGCAAAATAGCGTTTTATTAATTTTATTGATTGCCTGTTTAATGATGGGTGCACCTATATAAAACAATATCAAATTACTATTTAGATCATATCGGATGCATAATTACGTATAAAAATAAAAGTTAGTACATTTTAAAGGGAATTAATTTAGTTCGTGAGGAAATTTAAAAAAAAACAATGATATAAGCTAGTTGGATTCCAAAATAAATGGTCCTATTCACTGCTATCTAATAAATGCTATCAACAGGACTTGTGCGTAAGCTACCATGGTTGCTTCTATTTGTCAAATCAAAATTGACATTTGGCATAACTGAGTTTTGTTTTCTTTGTGTTTTTGTTGTCGTCACGACATAAAAAAGGGTTGTCGTATAAGCAACATTTTTTTTCGTAAAGGTTTTTTTACTTTTCGGACTAGATTTGTTTCGTTATATGTTATTGTTATTATAGTTTGGTATTCCATTAATAATAATTTAGTTTAAAAAACTATGTCTTGTTACGTAATAGAGTGTTCCAATTCTAGAAGATATAGTATAAAAGGAATATCTGTCCGATTATACCCCATTTTTTATAGTGAAGTATTTAGGTAATTGTCTCGAAAGTTGCCTCCTCTCCGATTTTGACCAAACCTAGTATACGGGGGTTTTTGGGGGCGCTGATTACAAATCTGCAACATTTTGTTTTCAAGATATTCATCATTAAAGCTAAAAATCAAACTAACCCCGTTTTCACTATCTTCCCCCTTCTTTTTGTATACAATTATTGATTTTTACACCAAAGTGGCAAACAGTATTTTATGAACACCTTTTAAAACTTTGTATTTTATTTCATTATACACCTTTTTCCATTAAATTGCGAACTTTCAAGTTCAAAGGCAGCAGCCATATTTATTTACACAAACCCTAGTGTATACATGATTGTCGCCTTGTTGCTGCGAGTGAAAGTGGAGGTTTGCAATTAAATGGAAAAAAAAGGGTAAAATAAATATAAAAACAAGTTTTTTAATGTTGTTTATAAAAATTGTTTGCCAATTTAGTGTAAAAATCAAGAATTCTGTGCAAAAAGAAGGAGGATTGGTGTAAATAAAGTTAGTTTGATTTTTAACTTTGACAACGAAAACGTTGCAAAAAAAATGTTGCAGATTCTGCAGAAGTTTGGTCAAAATCGGAGAGAAGGCAACCTTCGAGACAATTACCGTATTTTATTGTGTAAATATAAAAATCTAGAAAAATAAAAGCTGAAATAGTTTAATTGTAATGTTTTTTCTAAACATAATAAAAGGTAACATACATTGCAATAATTTAGGTCTCTTGTTTTTTGTATATTTGCAGGTGCAACAAAATTTACATGAAATCTTTTAATTTTAGATTTCCGAAAAAGAAAGTTTTGGTTTAAATATGGTTGAGTGTACTGCAAATAAAGAATTTAGTATGGTCAGCTAGCAGATACATTTGTAGAAAACACTTCCTGGATAATAAACGTATAGAACAGGATAACATTTTAAGACAAAATGTTATCCCGTCGCTTTTTTTGAATTTCCACCCAAGTACCCACCAATTTATCAACAATTCCATAGCGAAACACTATACCGAAACTATTCAAGGGGGAAGAATAAGAAATAAGTTAACCCAAATTATTCCGTTTATTAGTCAATAAAACATATTAATAAAACAGTTTAATCCTTTCTGTTGTCAAACTAACCTATTGGATTAATTGTAAAAATGTCACTTTTCTATTCCTCAGAGGGAGAGTGTGAACTTTTCCCATGATTGTGTGTATGTAACTCTCTTATATATCTTATAGCCCAGTTAATAAGCCGGAAAATATGTAAAATGTGGAAAAGTTAATAACAAGCTCCGATTTAAAAATTTTGTCCTTTTACATGTTTTGTAGACCCTCAGGAACATTCATCAACACTAACATCTGCCTTGCAATCAAAAATGAAAAAATTAGGGTAGTTTTTCCACCCCCAAATAATCTCCACTAGTAAAACTGACAACAAATTTTTAAAGTTCAAAATTTTACCTCGCAAATCGCGTCCCGGAGGTTTTTGAGGTCGCTGATTACAAATCCACGATCAAAAATCGTGTGAGGGTGTTTGCACCCCATCAAAACCACCCCTAAGGGTTACAGAAATGAGAAAATTTTAAAAAGTCAAAATTTTACTTCAAAATCCTTTAGCGCGGGTTTTTGGAGTCGCTGATAATGAATCCGTAGTCAAAGATTAAGTGAGGGTGGTTGCGTCTCCATTAAAACCACCCCTAGGAGTTAGAGGAATGGGGAAATTCTAAAAATTTTAAATTTTTACCTCGGAAATCGTCTTACAAGGGTTTTTGGGGTCGCTGATTACGAATTGGCGGTACCAAATCGAGTAAGGGGGGTTGCACCCCAATAAAACCACCCCTAGGGGTTACAAAAATGGGGAAATTTTACCTCGATAATCCTTTATCGGTGTTTTTTGGGGTCGCTGATTACGAATCCGTAATCAAAGATCAAGTGAGGAGGTTGCACTCCCATTAAAACCACCCCTAGGGGTTACAGAAATGGAGAAATTTAAAATTCAAAATTTTACCTCGGAAATCGTCTTTTGGGGGTTTTCGGGATCGCACAAACTTACTCAATATAATCTGGGCGCGAATTTTGGTTTTAAAGTAGTTAAATTATTGAAAAAATAAATTACGAGTGTAATAAAATCGTTTTTCAAGTTTTCTTTAATTAAAAAAAAAATTCCCCATTTCTGTAACTCCTAGGGGTGCTTTTCATGACTTTTGACTATGGATTTGTGATCAGCGACCCCGAAAACCTCCAAGAGGCCATTTCAAGGTAAAATTTTAATTTTTAATTTTTTTATCAGTTTTACTAGTGGAGATTATTTGGGGCTGGGAAAACTACCCTAATTTTTTCATTTTTTTTCTGCAAGGCGGATGTTAGTGGTAATGAATGTTTCTAAGGGTCTACAGAATACATAAAAACAAAAAAAAATCCGAACTTGTTATCAACTTTTCCACATTATCCGGCTTATTTACTGGGCTGTTAGTATTGGCCATTGCCTTTTTATTATGTTACTTAAACATGTACAAATAAATTTGTGAATTTTGTCAATGTCAAAAATTTTTATTTTAATTTTCATTTAAAGTTTACATTACACATGATACTTTAATGTATTAATAGCGGATGACGTTTTAAATTTTGAATTTTTCATTCAAAAAAAATTTTTTGCAATTTTTTATTTATACATTTTTTGTGTTATGAAAAACGGAAAAAAATTTTTGGGAAATCAAAAAATTTAAAGGGTTTTTTCAAAACTTTTTAACTCGCCTTTTTTGAACCTTGACACAGGCTTTTCCGGAGATTTGGGAAAAAAGCTGCACGGGCAACCTGTCCCCGGTCCAAAAGTCTCCTTCCAACTTAGCCATTTTTCTTTCGTTTTGAAAAGTAAGGAAAAATTCTTTTAAATTTAAAGATCGGGAAAAACATAAGATCTTTACATGGACAATTGGGTTTTTGTAGATACAGCTGTTTTTTTTTTTCCAAAAACGGCAAGTTTTATTTTGGGATACCCTCCCTTTTTATGAAAAAAATTTTTTTAAAAGACCGTTTTTTAACCCCTTTTTTGTTTTCCCCCAAAAAAAAGAAAAGGTCCAAAGGGAATTTTTCAAAACCTTTCAAATTTATTTTTTTTTTAAAGGCCCCAAAAATTTGAAAGTTTTAAGTGAAAACAAAAAATTCTTTTCCTTTGTCCGAAAAAAAAACTAAATCTCCCCCTTAATAAGGGGAATTTCTGAGAACAAAGGCTTTAATTTGCCCTTACTTTGAAATAACCTATCAAAAAATTTTTTATTTTGGAGAAAAAATTTTTTTTTGAGAAAAATTTTTTTTTTAACTGTCATTGTATTATCCCAAAAATTTTAAAATTTTCTCATTCGGGGGAATCGTCCCTAAAACTTCACTAAATCATTCAAAAAAGCCGTTTTTAAATGATCAAACCCACAGAAAACTTCCCCTTCCCCAGCAAGGTAAATTTTTTCTATGGTTTTCGGCTTCTCCAGAGGATTAGCCAGTATAATTTTCTCTGCACCCCCAAAGGCACCGTATGCAATTTTTGACCCTTTTAATTTTGAAGGTCCCAATTCCCGTTTTTGTTCCTTCATCCCAGATGAAAGATTGGAATGCCCCCCCCAAAAAGTTTTTTTTTTCCCCCCAATCTCCAAAAATTTAAGTCCCCGTCAAATTCTAACATGAAAGCAATTTTATAACATCCCCCTGACTTTTAAGAAAAAAAGGTTTGGGGAATTTAAAAAAAATTACTTTGGTTTTAAAAACAAAAAAAAATGATTTTAAGACAAAACAATTTGTTTATTTTTTTCCCCTTGTTTAAAAAAAAAAAATTTGCAGATGGACATTACGCAATGAGGTAGGACATAAAAAGCGACGTCATTTGAAATTTTGAAGTTGGATTGTGTTGTATAAAACAACAAATTTTCAACTATTTTTTTTAAGATATTTGCAATAAAAGTTTTTAAATTGAATTTTTGTATATTTTTTAAAAAGGGTAGTAACTGTTTTTTTTGGAAAAAAATTTAAAAAAAATTTTTTAGGGTAAAAATATTTTTACCGTATATAAATACAATATAATAAATTTATAAATACTGATAAAATTTCCAATATACTCATACTTCTACCAATTTATTTTTATTCTTCATTATAACTATTGGTTTTTAAGGAACATGTAGAACTGTGTATGGGAAGAAAAAAGGTTTGCGACCTTCGGATTTTTTCCTAGAGTTTTAATTTTTATGAAAATTTGGTTCCTTTTACCCTCTAGATTAAAATTTATATATGCTTAAAGTGTTGCGAGGCGGAGAGCAACGCAACCGAGCGAATGTAAAATTGCGAGTAAAAATAAAATTTTTGTCAGTATGATATATATTTTTTTTTCTCCAAACAAGTCAAAATTAATACATTTAGGGCCAGTGATGATCGCGTTGTTAAATTTAGCAATGGACTTAGCAGTTTAGAATGTTTAACAAAACGTCATTATCATTGTTATTCAATGATTTTAGTAGGCAACCTGTTAAAATCTGAATTTTGTTAAACATTCTAAACCGTTGTTAACTTTAACTAGTTATTCAAAAATCGTTTTTTTTACCCAAAAAGAATTAAAAAAGTAGCACTTTTTTAAAATCTAGGATTAAAAGTTGGGGCTAAGCAACGAGCACATTTTTGTAGAGAATTGATAGCTTTTGCACCTGAAAAAAAAAATAAAAAAAAAAAATGTCAAAAATTTTTTGACGGTTGGGAGAAAAATATATTTATGTTGCAAGTTTTAATTTATATATTATTTGTAACGTTTCGTGTCTTAAAAATTCCCCTTTATAACGAACTTACAAACATAATTGTTTTTTTTTACCTTAATATTATTTAGTGGATATTTAAAATATATATATTAAAATTATATTTATATATATATATATATATATATATATTTTATTTTAAAAATTATTTAAAAAAAATAAAATTTAATTAAAAAAAAAAAAATTTAATATTTTATTATTCTACCCTCTTAACAAGGGAAAAAATAACCAAAATTAAGGAGAAAAAAAAATCATTTTTAAAAAAATTCTGCTTTTGTTCTAAATAAAAATTTTTTTTTTATCCTTTAAAAATGCCAAAAAAATGAAAAAGAGAAAAGCTTTTTTTAACTAAAATAAAAAAGAAAAATTGTTACATTTACTTTTTTTTCCAACTTTAAAAAAATTTTTTGGAAAAAAAAAAACAACTTTTTGTAAAAATTTTAATTTTCGAAAAAACCCTTAAATTCTCTTAAATAAATTTTTGGAAAAAATTGAAATTTAAAAATGGTTTTGAAAAAAGTTTTTTTTAATTTTTTGAATTTAAAAAATTTTTAGAAGTTAAAAATCAAAAAAATAAATTTGAACAAGTTTTATTGTAATTTCTTTAAAAAGGGGAAAAAATGATTTGGCTTTTGTTTAATTTATATTTTTTGATTAACCCCCTTTAAAAAACATTTTCTTTTAAAATATTTTTTGAAACAAAATTTATCAGTTTTTTTTTTTTTTAAATTTTGTATTTTTTAAAAAAATTTTTTTTTTATTATAATATATATATATATATATATATATATATATATATATATATATATATATATATATATATATATATATATAATATTTACGGTATAATAAATATTTACGAAAAAAAATACGTGAAAATTGATTGACAAAGTTTCATTTCCTAAAAAACAAATTGTTTTTAACAAATTAAAATGATTTGTTGTTACATATAATATATTATGAAAACTGAATATTTAAATTGTCGTTTTTCAAATTTTTGAGGTGTAACGTACATTTTTTTCCTCGCCCTTTCTTTAGAGCTTGGGATAACTTTAAATTTTTTTATGGAATGTTTTATTTTTTTATATTAAAATACAAATCTATGTAATTGCTTTATCGATCAGGGAATTATGAACAAAGATAATTTAATTGAATTTAAAAAGTAAATCGAAGAGTTTTATTGGGCTACGACGCGTTTCCGGGAAAAACAGGTCAAAATTCTCAACTGTCCCCCTTGTACTTACACGGCACCGAAATTTTATGAAAATATTTGTCACCCTGTAGGCGTCAATAACCTGCCTTTTACTTTACTTTAGATACACATGGTATATTAATACGTAGGCTATTAACCTTTGTGAATTCCTAGGATAAAAGAGAAATGATCTAAATACTAACAATTTTCAATACATATACATTTTTTTATTTATTTTGTCCCATTTTTAATAAAAATAAACTAAAAGCTTATGATTAACTTTGTAAAAATATGGAAAAACAATACAATATTTAATTAAAACTAATATCAGTCTCTCTCTATAAAAAGAATAAAACCAGACTCTCCCGCCATAACACTTCCAGTTAAGTAAACGGCATTTGGAGGATATCCCCAGAAGATTACATCAACGATTTCGCTTTAATTTGCTTGTTTTGAATCCCCTGCTGATCAAACATTAAAACGTTATTTGCTTAAATTAGGGACGACTTTTCATGACCCAGGGAGGCATAACGTTTTCCAATGTTTATATTTTGAATATAAATGTAATTCACTTAAGGAACAGTGAGAAAGCGCGAAAACAAATCGGTTTTTATTATTTTAACTGTACAAAGTGTAACAAATTAAAGGGTTATCAACGTCAAAAAATATAAAAGGTTAAATAGGTTGACGTACCTCTGAACTTTGTAATATTACGTGTCAGTCCCCGGCTTTATATTTTAAAATAACAAAATAATACTACTTTAAAACTTTGTGAGTGAATTAATTTGGGCGTAACTATGGATCTTTAAAAAAAAAAGCTGTATGCCGAAATTTAAATTGGTGGCGCTGCAGTAGCAACAGGGTAAATT
Source organism: Listronotus oregonensis (assembly GCA_019359885.1). Lineage (NCBI taxonomy): Eukaryota > Metazoa > Arthropoda > Insecta > Coleoptera > Curculionidae > Listronotus > Listronotus oregonensis. The sequence continues at coordinate 46,138 of JAHBCN010005707.1, read as the reverse complement.
TCAAAAAAAAAAGCGCCAAAGAAATTAGAATAAAATAGAGAAATGAACAAGGACAGAAGAACTTTTTCCCCTTTTTTTATATAAAAATATTTTTAATTTTATTTTTAATTTATATAAAATTTTATAATAAAATTTTATTATTTTTAAAAATAATTAAAAAATAAAATTAATATTTAAAATTTAAAATTTTAAAAATTTAAATGTTTTTAATTTTTTAATTTTTAATAAAAAATTTTTAAAAAAAAAAAGGGCCCCTTAAGTTTAAAAAAATTTTTAATTTTTTAAAAAAGAAACCAAAATTTTTTTCACAAAAAATTTAAAATCCAAAACGGGTTTTGCAGATTTTTAAAAATGTTAAAAAATTTTAAAAATTTTTAAAAAAAATTTCCCCCTAAAACTAAGGAAACTTTCCAATTTTTTCAAAACTGGGGGGTATTTCATCCAAACTTTCCTATCTACGCCACCTAATTTTTTTTACAAATGACCTTTTTTTTAAATTTATGAGTTGTTTTTTGCCCACCCTCTGGGAACCAAACTTTCATTTTCTTTTTTGGTTTGTTTTTAAAAATAAAACTTCCTTTTACATGTTTCATTTTGCCCGGGCTTCCCACCCTCGGGGGAAAACCCAATATGGGGGAAAAAATTTCAAGTTTCCCAAAAATTTTTATAAAATTTTTTTTCCTGGGACTTGGAGGTTTTCCCTTGTTCTCTGAGTCCCCCCTCCCCCAAACCATTTTCCCCTAAAAAATTTTTAAAAACAAAAAAAAACATCAGGGATCCAAAATTTGCCCCCCTTTCCCGGGCCCCCGGGGTCTTTTAAACTAATTTTATTTTAAATTCTAAAATTTTTGGGGGTTTTGGGTGGAAACGTTTCCAAATAAATGATCCTGCCTGGAAAAACAAAGGAATGTTTTTTTAATTAAACGCCCCTCCAATTTTAATTTTTTAAAAATAAGGGGAAATTGGAAAGGAAAGATAATTTCCCTAGGGCTTAAACTTAATTGGGTTTTTTTTCTGGGTTTCCTAAAAAAAAAATTTTTCCCCCTTTGGAGTTTTTAAAAACCCCTTGGAGTAAAAAAGGGACGCATATTTCTTGGTTTTTCCCACAACACCCCCTTGGGGGTTTTTAAATTTTTTGTTTTTTTGTTTTTTTTTGTTTTTTTTTTTATTTTAGAAAAAATTTTGGGTTTGGGAAAAACCCCCAAAAAATTTTTCAAATAAAAGGAAAAATTTTTTTAATTTTAAAAAACTTGAAAAAAATCAGGTTTTTAATATTTTAATTTTAAAAATAATAATAATAATTTAAAAATATTAAATAAAAAAATTAATTTTTTTTTTAATATATTTAATTTTTTAAATTTTATATTTTATTAATTTAACTTTTATTTTTTTTAATTTTTTTAAAACCATTTTTTAACATTAAAAGGGGTTTTAATTTAAATTTTTTATTTGAAATCAATTTTCCAACACCCAAAGTTAAGAAGAGACTTTTATTTTTTCAAAAAAGGCACCTTTTTCCACCTTTTAATTTTTTCCTTCCTTATTATAAAATAAATTTCATTTTTTCTTTTTTTTAAATTTTTTTTTTAAAAAAATTTAATTTTTTTATTATTTATATAATATTTTAATTTATAAAAAATAAATTTAAAAATTTTGTTTTTAAAAATTAAAATTTAATTTAAAAATTTTTTTATATAAAAATTAAAAAAAAATTTTTTGAAAAGGTTTTTAAAACCTGGAACCTTTAAAAAACAAAATTTTTAAAAAAAGTAAAAACAAAATCTTCTTATTTAAAAATAGGTTCCCGGGTTGGGTTAAAATTTTTTTTGAATTTTGAATTTTTTTTGGGAAAACCTAAAATCCCTTTTTTTTAATCTTTGAAAATTTGTAAAAGGGGCTTTTTAATGTGACTGCTTTTTTTTAAACCCTGTTTCAAATTTTTTTTAAAAAAATTTTTTTTTAATTTTTTTAATTAAAAATTTTATAAAATATTTATATTTAATTTTTATAAAAAAATTTTTTTTAAATTTGGAAAAACACAATTTTTAAAAAAATTAATTCCAAATTTTCGAATAAAACCCCGTTTAAATAAATTTAAAAAAAGGGGAAAAATTTTTTTTCCAAACCCTTTTAAAATGCTTTTCATGCTTTTAAAAATTTTCCCCAAATTTAAATTTTTGGAAAAAGATTTTGGTCCACTTAGACATGGTGTTTATTCCTAATGTAGTTTTTTTGAACCAACATCCCTTCTGCTAATTTGAATGATCATCTTTTTTCCATTATTTTATAAATAATCTTACAGGGCTAAGTCGTTGCTTTTTCACTAACCACTTGCTGTTTGCAAATCCTTTTAAACTACCTAATGCTGTTTTGGAAAATATGCTGCTATTCTCAATTCGTCAGGTGAATTATTCAGTGATATCAAACTCCTTTTGAAAATATTGGACTTTGCAGTTTACGGCCTCATTGCCCATCCAAACAAGTTCAGACGAGAATAGATGAAAAACCTTTTTTTGTAGTCCATCGAGATTTTCTTCATCGTATCTTTTAAATATTTTTAGTACGTCTTTCGGTAGATAAAGCTTTTAAACTTAATTTTCTTTTGTCTGGACAACTTTGAAGCAGTTTTCTTTTTGTGTCTCTTGCTATTTAAGCATTTTTAAAGGAATAATCCGTAAAAGAGTCAATTCTTATTAAATATTCTTTAAAATATTTTTCTTGCATCATTTTTGCAGTGGTATTTCATATAGACATTACAGAAGATTTTTTATGGACTTCGCCATTGCTTTTTGTCATGTTAAACGCGTAATCTTTAAGGGTTTTTGCCAGATATATCACGGGAGTATTTTTCTTAAGCGTATATTCTTATAATCTCATAAATTAAGTGAAATGCTCTTAAATGAAATTCTTTCTAATTTTTTTTAATATTAATTTTTGGTTTTGCAAAAATAAAGGTGACATTTGTAGGACTGACAATAGTTTTTTCTTTAACCTAACAAAATTTTGTCGCTGAGAAACCATCATGTTGGTTTTGTCCAGATAAGTACAGGTAAGAGTTTTGCCAGTAGTGAACGGGTCGTTGCTACATTTTGCCAGTGTAAAATATTTAAGTAAAATATGTCAAAAAACTGATATTTTCTAACGACAAATCCTACGAAATGAGAAACAAAATGTTCTGACAAAACACTCGCTCAAAAAATTACTTAGATTGATTCTGTGTTAACGGGATATGTTATTAATATGAACGTTTCTTCCTTAATATTAGTCTAGGAATTACTTCTGCAGTTTATTAAGCTAGGTAACTATAATAAGCTGCTACCCAATTAAAAATAAAACAGAGCGAAATTTTATTAAATAAAGTTAAGATTACTCCAATAATTTATCTACACGAGTAATCTTTAATGCCTTACAGATTATACTTTACATTATGACTATGAACACAGAGGATATATAAATTTTATGGGGTACAAAATTAAAAGCTCTAAATTGAAAAATTTGTTCACGTATTCCAAGGTAATAAAACACAGCATAAAAGAAAATTTTAAAAGGATCTTAATGAGTGCACTTAGACGTGCAATGAAATAATATATAGCTATTGATTTCGAAAGGTTAATGCATTGACTTCCTAGAGCTTTTAAATATTTTAGATTCATTTAAAATATTTTTTTTACGACCGGGCTTTAAATACTATTTTACGCACCCATTTATACGTAAAATTGCACTTTTTGAAGATAGAAACATGGCGAGAAGAGTTTTAAAATAAAATTCAGCTTCTTACAGAGAATATTGGTATTAAGAGAAAGCGACTTGTAAAAGAATGCACCAAATTAAAAACTTAAGGTGTTGCCAAATCTGTGGCAGTTTCTGGTATAAAAATTAAACCTCCAATTGCTCTAAAAGCGAGTGGGTATAACATCCTTCCACCGCGACCGATCGGTCTATTGTGGCTCATACCCTTTTATATTTCTCCCACCAGGTCCAGACTACTAATAAATCTGATGATCCTGTTGAGGTGTCATTGCCGAGAATTGCGAATCTTAGTCGTGCCATTGCTGGGCACGAACACAGTACGTGTTATGCCGATTCATCCCCCTCCATGTACATGCGGCACTCGGCGTCTTCCGCTAGGCCGATCTTCTGCATGTGGTATTTTAATCTGCAATCTAGACTATGTATCTCTGACAGTTTAAAGCCGCAATACCAGAAAATGGCTGGAACGATAACGACAAAGTAACATCATTAATAGTCGCTTTAAGAGGCAAACCATTAAATTTTTTAAAGATATTATATATATATATATATATATATATATATATATATATATATATATATATATATATATATATATATATATATATATATATATATATATAATTTTTAATTGTTAATATTATTTATAAAAAAAAATATTTGTAAATAATAATTTAAATACTGACGACTGTTTTAAATTTAGCTTTATTGTTACATATATATTTGTCTGTATAATAACCGAAATGTGATTTACAAAAAATGTAGTGTGTATACAGGTGGTCTCCATATTTTAACTTATTTTATATTTCTATTTTAGAACATTATATCTTGAAAAAGCCCCAAACATGAGGGCGAAACGTTGAAGTATGTTGTTTTAATTTCGTCAAGTAACCTATACCCAAAAATAAGAGTTTAAAATATATATATATATATATATATATATATATATATATATATATATATATATATATATATATATATATATATATATATATATATATATATATATATTTTATTGATTATTTGTTTTCTGAACCATTAACATATATTCTTCAATTTTATTTCTTGGGAGTTGTCACATTATTTTTGAAAGGTTATTTTAATTTTTCATATTGTTTAATTACAAATGTTTCGGCAAAACTTTTCAATCAGTGTTTATACATCTAAATTAAAGTGGTTACTTATAATTGTTACGTTTTTTTGTGTATTACATAAAATGACTTTACAATTTTACAATAATAAATTATGTTTTTTACTAGGAATCTATCCATTAATAATAAAACTTCAAAACACTTATATAGATGTATGTGTATATAAGTGTTTTAAGGTTTTATTATTAATGGACAGATTTCCTTCTAGGGTAAGCCAAAACATAATTTATTATTGTAAAATTATAAGAAATTTTATGTAATACACAAAGAAAAACGTAACAATTATAAGTAATATGCCATATTATTTTAGATTATAAACACTAGAACTTTTCCAAACGTTTGTAATTAAACAATATGAAAAATTAAAATAACCTTTTAATTTCAAAATAAATGTGAACAAAACTCCAAGTAAATTAAATATATATATATATATATATATATATATATATATATATATATATATATATATATATATATATATATATATATATTTTTATAATAATTAAAACGTGTTTTTCGTAACCAGACAATCGACGCCGGCCTAACAGCCCAAGAACCATTAAAAGACAAGAAATTTTATTTATTTATAATATATTTTTTTAATTTCAAATACGAATTGCTTACAATTTAAAAATACTACAGGTAATAATGTTTTTATTACTTATTAAAAATTGTAATTTTTAAAAATCAATTTTTCATCACTTTTTTAAGAACAAAAAATAAATAAGTGAAAATAAAATCACAAAAATACTTACAAAAGAAGTCCCTATTTTTTGAAAAAAGAAGAAAGATTTAAAATTAAAAGAACTAAAAATAAATTGTATTATTTAAGGGTTCGGATTTTTCTACGAGTGAAAAAATTTAAATATCCGATAAAGAAAACTTTTTGGATTTACATAAATAATATTTTTGTAATACTTTTGCTTTGTAAATTTATATTATTAAAGCTACCTTATTAGCGTAAATAGGTTTTAACTTGTACATGACATAAATACAGGCAAATAAATATTTAGATATAATAGCATCTTCAACTTACTGAAGTTTCTCTACCAAAAGCATATTAACATATATTGGAAAACATAAGTCCTAAAGAAAGATAAAATAAAAAGCGTTTATTATTCTCGGCAAGACGAGCAGACGCACCTACTAAATTAGAAGTTTTGTACAGATAGGATTTTGCAAGTGTATGGCTGCAAGTAGCGTCCCAAAGTAATTGTTTTTCATATTTCCAAGGAATTAAGGTCATTCCATCTACACGTTTTCCATCGCTTCTGCAGACTTCAAGAAGGCTCAAATACAGAAGGATCAGCTGAAATTAGAGTTCTCTTGATAATGTCATTTATCTGACTGTGTCTAGAATAACGCCCTGCGCTTTTTTTGCAGCTTAACCCATGTAGGCCATAAATATCAACATTTTCGCCGCAAACGCAGGTGTGCTCTCCACACACAGGCAGACCAAGTCTAAGAGCGATGGAAATATGGAATGTTTTGCGTTTATAATATAAAATAAAAATAATTACGTAGTTTAACAGCTTCTTAACAAACAAATACAAAAATAAGAGCGATTAATGATTTAAGGCCAATTTACGTGCGAGCCTAGTGAGCATGTAAGGATTGAGATTATTAATCGCCAATTAATGCCCAAGAAAGTTACAATATATTTTCGGCCATCGTTTTGTTATTTAATTGTAAAAATCATAATTTTGTTTTTTATGATGTATTTTGATTTTAGGCAACCAACTTGACAGGTGTTTTAAGGGTTGTTACTTAAATGTCAAGGTAAACGCCGATTAATGTACAATTTTGTTAAAAAAAAATATTTATAAATTTCCGTGTTTCAGTATTAGGCAACCGAACTTAAAATTGAGTGGGTTAGCTACAAAGGTGTACAGAATATACGTACGTACATAAATAAGAACAAATATTTATTGTATTTTTAACATAGTCTTTAACTTTTAACACATCTTAAAAACAAAAACGGATATATTAGTGAAATATAAATAAAATCTGAGCTTTTGAAAGTTTATTATTGGCGAATATACGAGCTTACAAGCGACATATTGAGCATGCCCTAGTCTATACTCGTCCATCTGTCAAAAAGCCCCAATATTATTTTAAATACAAAAACCAATTCGCCACATAAAGTAAAAAAATTTTATATAAACTTGGTCTATAATAGAAAGAGATTTTAATAGTTTAACTTTTGGATTAGTGATTATGTGAATAGATGAAATGTTAAATAACCTGATAAAAATAACGAGAAAATAGACTTAAAATATTTCCATGCAGATTGCTATCAAATGAAATCAAGTTCATCGCGTTGTTAGTAACTTAATTTTAAAATTGGCTTTACGTGCAAAAAGTTAAACGCTTACCCTTGTTGCTTAAATTTCCTTTTGCTTTATATGAATAACAGAATAAGCAGTACAATTTTTTTAATTATTATTACGGTATGTCCTAATTAAATATTGACGTTTTTTTAATGTTGAAATTAATGTAAATAGACAAACAAGGTATAATGTTAATTATATGCAGTTTACATAATATAAAAATTTAAAGTTAACAATTACAGACAAAAATAAAAATTATACGCTTATGGTTAACACGATCTTATTTAAATGCACTTAACCAATTTTGGCATATTACCTTCAATTTATACTTTACCTTATTTTCATAGCAAAAAACACAAAATTATTAAAATCAAATTTATTAAATTTTGCTTTTTTTAAGCTAAATTATATTAAGAAGTACTTTTTACTAAATTTATGACATTAAATGACATTCGCAAAAAGATCAATGTTATCACAACATGTTCTGTGTAATCTAGTATGTCTACCTTAAAAGGCAAAAATATATTAAAATAATTGCAAATAGAATATCACATAGTACTAAATATATAAGTGCAAATTAAAACAACAACAATGTTTTAAATCTTATTTTATATTCATAGGTAATTTATTATAACTTAACCAAAAAAAATGAAAGGAAATATGCTGCAACCACTACGATAACATTTAAAAATAGTAAAAAATTTATCAAAATTTGTGAAGTTTTAAAAACTGGGCGACTTGCACTACAATCTATTTTTTTCAAAGCAGTGCTATTAAATTAGAAACATATAAGGTGTTAATTTTCTTTATTTATTGATAAACTTGCAACTTTACCACCCACTGAAACTTCCAAAATATACGTGGATTATGTTAAATACAAATAATCCCATCTGCAAATTTATGAATAAACAATGATAACACTAATTATTTCTAAAAATGACTAACAATAAAGGTTGATTAATTGTTTTATAAAACCCTGCTTTAATTCGAATTAACGAAAGTTTAACGGCCAATCATACACTGGAACATTATAGGGTAACGGCGTATCATATATCATACATGCGAAAATTATGTACATTTATAGAATATTTAAAAATTGTAAATAAAAGAGAATTAATGTTTAATGCGTACAAGAGCAGAGAATCTAAATTGTTAGTATAAAAAAAATATATAATTTTTTAAATTAGGAATGTGGCTAAGTACACGTATTGAAAATAAGGCAATTGTATTAAGGTTATTAGGAATTAAATATCAAATTAAAGCGCTTTCGGCAAGACTGCAATTATCAATGATACTTTAAAACAAATGTACAGGGTTTTCCCGTATAATTGCGCACCCCTTTAAAATCTTTATTTTTATAGATAGAAAAAAATAGTTTATATGAAAGTTGCAGGATTTTTCATGAAGATTTTCATGGTGTAAGATAGAAACACAAATGATAATCGGAAAATTAACAAATCACTATCAACTTCCTTATTTTAAATGGAACACCCTGTATATGATTGAAAATTCAAATTCTGCTAATCTTCCTCTTTTCAAATATATATAACTTATCTATGTTCGGATAAACGAGTTGCAAGTTATTTGATTTTAAAATCTGTTCTTATAAGCCATAGTTAGCCATGGATACAACCCAAAATTGACTTCTGTCAAATATTTATATTTTTGTTTGGTTTCCAAGACGAACCATTGCTAACGCGACTTAACTTTGCCAAACTTTGGGTTGTATCCATGGCTAACTATGGCTTATAAGAACAGATTTTAAATTCAAATAACTTGCAACTCTTTATCGAACATAGATAAGTTATATATATTTGAAAAGAGGAAGATTAGCGATTTGAATTTTCAATCATATACAGGGTGTTCCATTTAAAATACCGAAGTTGATAGTGATTTGTTAATTTTCCGATCATCATTTGTTTTTCTATCTTACACCATAAAAATCTTCATGAAAAATCCTGCAACTTTCATATAAACTATTTTTTTCTATCTATAAAAATAAAGATTTTAAAGGGGTGCGCAATTATACGGGAAAACCCTGTACATCAATGAAATATTGATCTTATTATATTTTATAAATGTACATTTGTTTTTTAGGTAGCATTGATAAAAGCTCTTCAGCAAAAAGCGCTTTGCTTTGATATTTATTTCGTAATATACACGTAATTACACGGTTTTCTGCATTTTCTTAATATCTATTTAATTAAAGTTGTATTTTTATAATCATGATAAAAAAGTACCTGTCCCAAAAGTACTCTGTCATCTGGGACATAACGTCATAAATTTGAAAAAAATGCTCAGAATTGCCAAAAATTATTTAATTTAATTATTGTTTGGTTTTTTATTAAACCTTTAAGTCTATTTTATGTTTGGCAAAAAGTAACCGACTTGTTACCAATAATTTTTTGTTTAGGGATTTTTGAGTTTATTTTTAAGTGAACTGCAAGTTTGTAAGAATCACTCAACTCTACGCACTCTGTCCTTGCAAGAGTCTATACTCTAAGGACTCAACCGAAGCGTTCCTTTCTTGCAAGTCTGGCGACTAACCGAAATAATATTTTATAAAAAAAAGAGTTATTTTTCTTTTACCATTTTAATAGTCTTTGAAAATGTTTTTACATGATAAAAATAATTCTCTTTAATTTTTAAATAAATCCAATTACATAAAGTAAAGTTACACTTGTTTCCACTTAAGATATTGCTTTGCTATTATTTAAGGGAATTAAAATGCAAAATATTTCAAAATAAGTAAAGAGTGTATTTTTATTTATAAGTCCCTTTCAACTTTATTAATAAATGTTTTTAATAAAATATCAAGTGTCTGCTTTAATTTTTTTAAATACACTACGAATTACTATTTATAAGGTTAAAAGAAAGTTACACGTTGTTGTCAAACTTGGATATTACTTTGTATTAAATCTAAGGGAATTAAAATAAAACAATATTTTATAAATAAGTAAAAGTGTTATTTTACTTTTAAGTCCATTTTAATACGTCTTTTGATAAAATATTTATTAAATGATAAAATATTAAGTGTCTGCTTTAATTTTTTTAAATAAACTACCAATTACTATTTATAAGGTTAAAAGAAAGTTACACGTTGTTGTCCGACTTGGATATTACTTTGTATTAATTCTAAGGAATTAAAATAAAACAATATTTTATAAATAAGTAAAGAGTGTTATTTTTTACTTTTAAGTCCCATTTTAATACGTCTTTTGATAAAATATTTATTAAATGATAAAATATTAAGTGTCTGCTTTAATTTTTTTAAATAAACTACCAATTACTATTTATAAGGTTAAAAGAAAGTTACACGTTGTTGTCCGACTTGGATATTACTTTGTATTAAATCTAAGGGAACTAAAATAAAACAATATTTTATAAATAAGTAAAGAGTGTTATTTTTTACTTTTAAGTCCCATTTTAATACGTGTTTTAAATAAAAAATAAATTTACACCTTTTTTTGGCCAGAAAAAAATTGTAGTTTTGTTATGTCTTTAAATTATTTCTCAAATAAAGTGTAATTAAATTTTATCCCAAATGTAATTTTACTTCCGTAAATAAAAGGAGACTATCAATTTATTCTAAAACGAAAACAAAACTTGAAACTAATTACTTTCTAAACATTGATTGCATTAAGTACGTAATTTTGAGAAAATACTAAATATAAGAAAAGAAAGTTAATTCACTATTGGTTATTATAAATTATATTTTGCAAAATAAAATCCCCCTTAAAAAGAAGCTTTGTGATGGATGTAGCTTTAATATGCTTAGCTCAATTGCCATTTTATTAAAAGGCAACTCTTATAGGGTTAAGGAACTTTTGTTCTATAGAACTTAGCCACTCCTATGTATAGGTTAAGTATTGGCAGATTTCGGGACAGTGAACATGGTTGTCCCAACCCTGTATCAAAGCTATATTTTTATTACCTTGGGCTTGCTTTCCATATCGGACTTGGAGACATCCTTTAAAAATTGATTATAAGAATTAAGGGTTCTACTAGGAAAACTATCTAAGAAATTAATCGAAAAAGTAAGTAGATTGTTGATGTTAAAAAAATTAAGTTGGTGTCAGCCCGGATGTACCCCAGCATTATTTTGGTAAAAACTTAAGGAGTTGCAATCTGCAATAACTGTTATTCGTCAATTAAAAAAGAAACTGCAAAGACAAAAACAAAGTTAAGAGAAAAAACGTAGGAAAAAAAATTCAAGAACCGTATTATGTCAAACTGGTCACAAGCTTGTATGTTAATAACAAGGATCTAAGAATCGCCAAGGATTGCCTTTTTTAAATACTTTAAATGTTGGAAATAAATTAACTTTTCTATTACCCTGAAAACAACAACTGAAAGGAGAAATATAAGTCTGTAATTAAAAGGACAAATTTTGGACCCCTTTTTGAAAGTAGGTTGTGCTTATGTAGATTTTACAGCTGTCTAGTAAAATTCCCATGGTAAAAAATATTTGAAAGGTGCAACTCCCTTCTTGGATCCGTTTATACAACCGGACATCTAATAATTCATAAAGTTGGAAACAAATTTTTTAAGAAGTATTACATACAATAACAACTATCCTTAAAACGATATCGCTAAAAAACAATAGGTAACTTACTTTCTGTAAGTATGCCGAAGTTGATAAATTAATTTATCTTTATGTTCGAAAGTTACTGGATTAAAAGACAGACATACAAACAAACCTAAAGATGAACATAAATAAAATAGAATGATTTTCGTCTGCAACCTTGTTTTGGTTAGTTCTGGTTAATTAGATTTTCCTCAATAAATAAAAAAAGTTTACTTAGAGCTAGGAAAGTAAAAAATTACAACTCTATGTAATTTTGTATTCACCCGATATATCTAAATGAACCTTCTTTCCTTATATTAGCTAGGAATTACATCTTGTAGTTAAGCTAGTAAAACGGAATTGCAATTCTGATAAAAAATGACTCAAAGCGGTAAAGATTACTCCAATAATTTATCTACACGAATAATTTTTAATGCCTTACAAATTATACTCCACTTTATGTCCATGAACACACAGGATTATAAATTTTATGGGGTAGAAAATTACAAGCTTTGAATTGAAAAATTTGTTCACGTATTCCATGGTTATGAAACATAGCATAAAAGAAGATTATAAAAATATTCTAATAACCCGGATGTATCTGAGTTTTAGGAATGTACGTTACTCGTGCGATAAAATAATATTTGGCTATTAATTTTAATAGTACATAGATACGCTTCCTAAAACTTTTGCAAATATTTAATTACATTTTTTATTGTTTCATTTAAAGACAAACTACTGGTAAATGCCTCTTTGAAATAGACCGATAAAGGTATTTAAGGAATAAGTTTAATAATGTGATATTTGATACACATTATACAGTCACCTCACAAAAATCCGGCCACTTCAACCTCGCCGCAATTTCTGGTATTCTCGCGAATCGCTCATTTGATTTTACCATTTTTTTAAATAATACATTGATTTCTCAATAACGATGCCATGCTAGAATTTAATTAAAAGCTTTATAAGACGGCCCTCCAGTTTCCTTTCTAATCGACGTATATCAGTAACTGTTGGTCATTCTTCCAGCTTCTACCAAATTAATGCTGGGATGCCCCAGGGCTCAGTGCTGGCACCCACGCTGTTTCTTCTACACATTAACGATCTTCTCTCTTCCACAATCAATCCCATTTATTGTTTTGCTGACGATAGTATCCTCCAGTCTAGTATTCATCTTTCTTAAGCCACCGTGTAATTCTGATTTGGAAAACAAGCGCAGGTCAATGCAGATGTCTCTTTCACAAGACCTCATACTTATGTTGGATTAAGGCGCAAAAAATCTTGTACAATTTAATGCCTCGAAAACACACTCATGTTCGCTGTCGCGAAAAAGTATTCCAATGCTCATCCGTTACATATGAGCGGCCAAGTTCTGCAGAACAAAGAGTCGTTTAATCTTGCCGGCGTTACTTTTGAAAATAACCTTAACTTGCACAAGCGCATTACATCCATAGCTTCGGCAGCTTCAAAAAAGCTTGGGTTCCTCATTCAAGCCAGAAAGTATTTCTCTTCTTCCAATCTGTATACTTTGTACGTATCCCAAATCATACCCTTTTTAGAATATTGTTTTCATGTCTGGGGAATGGCGTCCCCTACAACACTTAGCATTCTGGACTTCATTCAAAGAAGAGCCGCTCGTCTTATAAATGATCACACGCTTACAGAAAGGCTTCCTCTTCTTACCCACCGTCGAGATGTAGGGAATCTGTCGCTCTTCTATATGTATTTTAACTGCTTCTGCTCAAAGGAGTTGGCCAGTATAATTCCCTTTCCTCACAGCTCCCAGCAGAGCAACACGTAGTGCAACTTTTATAAATCCTTTAACAGTTCAGTTAGAGAGGCCCCGAACTTCCCGCTTTTTTCGTTTATTCATCCCTAGAGTGTCAAGTCTATAAAATCTGCTGCCCGCAGAAGAGATTGGGAGGAGAAGGGAACTTCTCCTCCCAATCCCCAAATATTTAAGTCCCGTGTGAACAAACTCCCTCTCACCACACTTAAGACACTCAGTGTACGTTAGTACTTAGGCATCGGTCTTCGTGGACTGTCCCACGATAAAAAAAAAGATGTAAACATGGGACGAAGTTTCTCTTTCGAAATTTACAACACCCTGCGGGAAGCAGCTACACCAACCGTTGTCCATTGAAATAACACTGTAGCCTTATCTCCTATAAACATTTTATTTTCTTTTACTACAGCATTACCTTAGTTTTCATCGGAGATACACTGTTCAAAAACAAATTCCGGAAAAGAAACTATATCTCATTGTTGCACCTTGTTTATGCTTAGATTTTGCAATATTTCCAAAAAGGAAAGCAGATGTGGTTGCAAAACTTCATGGATGTTGCGCTGGACAGTCAGGCTACCTGGAATGAACACTAATCGTGACCTACTGCCGTAAGCATTGGACTCCATACCATAATACCAAAGTTCCGTCTTTCACCACGTCTCCTTGTTACTCTTGTACGGCCATCATGTGTGCCCAAACACAATCCGGACTCATTGCTGATTACGATTGAGTTTCATTCCACATTCCATTCAAGTCTCTCCCTCTTCCATACCAATTTTATGTTTCAAAATTCAAAACAATATTTTCACTTTCGGTAAAAAAATACGAATATCTTAGAATTTATTGGTACTAGAGATAATAATGCATTTAATTTTTTTTTTTAATTATAACCTCTAGATGACAAAAAAATTAGAAACATTTACCTTTATGCAAGTGGTATTGCGTTACAATATTTCATTTATGTAAAATGGCTATTTCATAACTTTTTTAAGAACAGAAAATGAATGGTTAAAATAAAATTGCAAAAATACTAACAATAGAAATTTCTTTTCTACAAGGGAGAAAGCTTTAAAATTGAAAGGACTGTAGAACCAATTTTATTTTCCTGGGATTCGGATTTTTCCAATAGTGGAAAAATTTAAATTTTAGATAAAACGAAACTTCTCGGTTTCATATAAATATATATTTTTGCTTTATGAATCCATGTTACTGCAGCTACATTTCCTCGAATTTATTGGCGCCAATAGGTCTAAATTTATACATAAAATAAATACAGGTGAATAAATATTTAAATATGACATTTAAATATTTTTTTTTACCCAAAATATATTAAAATATATTTGAAAACAAAATTCATTAAACAAAAACGTTAAATAAAAGGGAGATATTTTATATTATTGAATAAAAATAATTACCTACCCAAGTAAGAGTTATGCCCAAGAGTAATAATTATTTATTATATAGGCAACATTATTACGTGCAAACTTTCCAAAGATAATTTTGACATAATGGTGACACTCACAGATATAAAAAACTAGTACTTAGTACTGAGTACTTCCTAAAAATTAAAAACATATGGTGGTTAAAGAGATAAGGAGCACCCTCTCTTATGGCTGTTTGGCTCAAAAAAGAGGCCCCAGAATAGCTCTAAAAAGGAGGCGCGAAGTAAACCAAGAAGAACCCACGACCTTGACCGCAATATATAAAGTGAAATTTTAAAAACGGTTTTTGGAAACAGCGGCGCCATTTTAATTTAGTGCATTTGAGGTCCATTTTGGAAACACAAAGATGGTGATCCTTGTCTTTATTATCCAAGTTAAAATGGTACATTTATGCATAGCATCACACATAGGATTTTTTACGATTTTGGCCTTGAAAGTCTAGTTTTTTCCGACAACCTCCAGTTTTTCAGTGTTAGGCCTCCAGATAAACTATTTTCATAATTTCTCCTTATAAGACAGATTACCATAAATTGGAAACATACACCGATTGTGCACTTACAAATTAAACCGATACACATAAAATGTTTATTATTTTATTATCTATTTTCAGTAAAAAAACCTCAATTAAATTCACTTTTTTACGTTGTAAGTATATATTATATACAGGGTGTCCTAGATTCAATGTTACAGCAATTTTTTCGTTTATTTGGAAAAATGAGAGTTTTCATAAAAAGCAAAGTTGTAGAATGCAACATAAGCCTTATTTTGTATTCTACACTAGGGTGCCTCAGATATAAGGAGCATATATTTTTATGTTTTTTTTTAATGGAACCGTGTATTTAATTTTTATTTTAAACTCCCATCTCTTTAGCTTTACAATGATGTACCATTTACTTATTTTAAATAGCGGTATTACCCCGATATTATTATTTTTTTTAAATTTAGACGCTTATTTTTTACACCTTGTATTCAAATATGTAAATCTGCCTAAGTAGTCCTCAAACTATGACAGTGACAGTAATAAGTCCTATTACTGTCGCTTTAGAAAAAATCAAGATCTTCTAAAATTTTCTGCGGAGTGGCATGGACAGTATCTTTATGATAACGTCCATTAACAAAAAATCCAAAGAGTTATATCTGGCGACCGCGCTGGCCACCTAAAATGGCCTCTGTTCCCGATCTATTTATTACCAAAGTGACGCTTTAGGTGTTCGGTAAGTCTTCCGGCATTATGTGGTAGTGCACCATCTTGCTGCCACCACATAGTAAGTCTTTCAGCATATGGCACATCATCTAACAAAGTGAGAAGATCATCTTAAAGAAAATTAAATACCGTTCTCCAGGCAAAGTGCCCTCAAAAAATATGGTCCAATAATACGACCGTTAAAGAGACCGCACCAGACGTTGATACCCCACATGTTTTGAAACCGTGTTTGGCAAACCCAATAGGATTTTCTACAGACCAATAATGGCTGCTGTGTTTGTTAACAATACTGTTATTATGGAATCTAGATTCATCAGTCCATAAAATTTTATCAAGGAAAGTAGGGTCTTCATAAAGCATGACCTGCACAATAGCTATAAATTTCAGCCTTCGTTAAAAATCTGTGGGCCGTAAATATTGAACTAAATAAATTTTTAAAGGGTGATACTTGTGCCTACTAAGAATCCGATGCACCGAAGATTTGCTTACCCCAGTCTCATCTGAAACCGTCCGAATACCAATGCGTGGATTTAGACCAACATTGGCTAATACATTTACTTCATTTTCTTTACTTCTTACTTGAGCTGCGTGATGGGTATGCTTTAATTGTGATGAAAACGACCCTGTTCTTAACTTAGCTTCTACACGAATAAAGGCCATATGTGATGGTATTGCTCTATCTGTAACAACGAACCGCTTGCCGAGAATTACAATGGCATTCTCCATAAATTAAAAGCATATCGACACTTTTATTGGGAGTATACAAAAAAGGCATTCTGATTTTAAAGTGAAGTGAAGTGACAGTAATGGGGCTTCATTACTGTCACTGTCACAGTTTGAGGATTACCCATGCAGATTTACATATTTAAATACGAGGTGTAAAAAATTAAGCGTCTAAATTTAAAAAATACAATATCGGGTAATAGCGCTAAGTAAATGGTACATTATGCTAAATGTCTAATTTTTTAAAATAAGCGAGATAATGAGGAAGTTGCACATTTTTTTATTTTTTACTTATAAAGTTTCTAAAACTATAAAGTATCAATTGCCATATATTTTTCTAATTTTCAACTTACTGTTGTTTTATAAAAAAATGTTGAAATTCAAAATAATTTTCTCCGCGCCAAAACGCAACTCGCAAACAAGGATAGCTTGCTGTGACGTCACGATCCGGTATCGGTCAAAACGACTCTCTGTAACACTCTCTGTTTTGCTAGTCATTTAAGCGGCATCAAGGTGATTTTGTTAGTTGGGCGTGTTTCTTGAGTGCCGTTTTTATTTGCTTTCGTTGTGCTAACAAAATATTGTTCTGTTATAATTGTTTTAAAAACTAGACTTCATTTATTATGACTTCTACTGAAGCTGGATTTCTCCAAGGGCAATCTGATAACTTGCCAAAAATTGATGCATTATCAATGTTTACATTTTTCGGAAATAACCCAAATTTCATGGGAGCTGAGTTGAAAGGAGTAAAAGCTACAAGGTATGTATTCAAAATTAAACATTATTTTAAAGTAATAATACTATACGTAGTGCAGTGCTTGTTTTATAAAGTAAAAGTAAAATCTTTGGTAAAAGATAACCTCAAAACCTAAATAATAGATTTTGTAAAATAACACCTTATCTGTCTTACCGAAGGGATCTTATTAAAATAGTTTTTTTTTCCACTTTGTATGTCTAATTATTAAACAAAAACCGTTAAATATTAGGTAATTACATTAAAATGATCTTCGCAGATATGTAAAGTAGATTTTACACTAACTGGACTTTTCTTCAAATCCCTCTTCATCGCTATACACCATTTCTTTCGTATTTTTTCATCTTTTGGAACGTTAAAAAATAATTTGTTGGGGCCGGTTTTTGTTGTGGAACTATATAATGGCACTACACAACATTTATAGTATTTATGTTCCGGGCCTCTTAAATCCTCTGTTACATCCATGTTCTCTCGTTTAAACTTTAAACCGGCTATCGTCACACACTAAATCAGCTTTAATATTAATATAAAATTAAAAAACTCGTCTTTAGGTACACTAAATTGGCCACAACCCAATGTAAACACAAACGGAATAACCAATGATTACATGGCAGCGCTTGGGCGAAGCGTGGGCCGAAACTTTGTTTATCGGATCTTGACGTCACACGTGGCTTGATCAATCAGAGAGCGTTTTCGTTGACCTTGTAATATTTAAAATTTAAATAATAAATTATTTAATAATCGCTTAGTTTTAAAATATTTAACAAGCACATATCAACTTTTAAGGACATTTACTGAATTTTAAATAGGTTTTCAATTAAAAAAAAAAAAAATATGCAACTTCCTCATTGCTGTTATTGTTTACATTGAATCTAGGACACCGTGTATAACTGGTTACCAATTTCACAATAAACATAATAACAAAAATCTGGATTAACTTAAGGTGTTTTTTACTCAAAATATGCAATAAAAGGTAGTTAATTTTAGTGTATTTGTTTAATATAAAACTGCCCGATCATGTATGTTTCCACTTGATGGTAATCAGTAATAAGTAAAATTTTATAAATATAATCTGTAATAGAAAGAGATTTAAATAGTCTAACTTTTGGATTAGTAATTACGTGATCTTGTAAAACATAAAATAAAAAGACAATAAAACGCTCGTATTAAAATATTTCAATGCAGATTGCTTTCAAATGAAATCGTGCTCATCGCGTTTTCAGTAACTTAATTTTGAAAATCTGCTCCACGTGGAAAAAGTTCAACGCTGACACCGGTTATTCATTAAAACGTCACGATTAAATTTCGTTTTGCTTGCTATGGATTACAGAATGGTAGGTAGAATGGATTTTTTTAATATTATTACGTTATATTTTGATCCAGTATTGAAAAAAAGCATAATTTTAATTATATGCAATTCACAACATACCGTACGCTTATAACTCACACTAACCTATTTAAATGCATTTAACCAATTACTTTTGGCATATTTACTTTAATTCATACTTTGCATCTTCTTGTTGGCATTAGATACACAATAATTGACATTCAAATTCATTTAATTTTTTTTTAAATTTTAAAAAGTATTTTTTATAATATTTATGACAATGTCACAAATGACATTATGATATATTTATTTATATTATAAAAACATACACATATACACAAGAAGATCAGTTTTATTAAAACAAGTTTCCTGTAGTCTATTGGATCTACTTAAAAGGGCAAAAATATATTTAATAGAAAATGCGGATATAATTCCATATAGTAGTAAACATATAAGATCAAATTAAGATTACAAAATGTTTTAAATCTTATTTTATGAACTAATTATAAAATAGACTGTAGTACTAGTACTACTGCAAGTAGACCAGTTTTTAAAGCTGCACAAAGAGTTTATTTTAATATTTTTTTGTGTTAAGTTATAATAAATTACACTGTATTTTATTAATGCAGTGGAATTACAATAAAAGCCTACAAGAAGCTAATTTTCTGTTTTTTTTAACTTGCAACTTCTTCACCCACTCAAACAACCAAAATATACGTGGATTCTGTTATATCCAAATAATCCAATAAGTACATTTATGGATTATCAATGATAACCACAGCACAAATTAAGCCTACAAAATGACTTACAATAAAGGTTGAGAGAGATGATTAATTGTTTTATAAGACCCCGCTTTAATTCGAACTGACAAAAGATAAATGACAAATCATACACTGGGAAATTATAGATAAACAGCGTATCATACATGAGAAAATTATGTACAGGGTAACTTTTTTAATTGATGTTAAGGGAAAAATAACTTTAATATAAAAGTTTCATGTTTCAAAATATTAAAAAAAAACTTATACTAGTACAGGGTATTTTAGAAAGTCTGGACGTGGTCCTACTATCTTATTTTAAATGAGTTCCCTATTTTTTAAAAATTTGCATTCTCCTTGAAATTCTAAACATTTTTGATGCAGCATACCCTATATGTCTGAATTTAATAGTTACATCACAACAAAAATGAAAAACCGTAAGCCAAGACATATCTGCCAAATAAATACATTTAATCCAAAGGTAGTTACTAACTAATTTAGTTACAAGTCTTTCGCAGCCATACACACGCCTATATTTCCTTTGAACCCTTTTTTGATTACAATTGTTCTTAACATAAAATTTATAGATGTATTTTCTTTTTTGTTCAGAATAACCCATAATATAATAATATTTTACCAAATAATTAAGACTAACATTAGTGTAAAAAAGTATTTCATATGAAACTTTATGGAATTGATAAATGTAGGCATGAATATTTATGAGAAAGTTTTTCCCCTTTTTATTAACCTTAAAGTCCAGACTTGGGGGTTCAAATTTTGAAGAATGCTTATCGAAATAAAAAAATGGGGACTATTTAAAATAGTATAAAGTCCAAACTTTCTAAACATCCTGTATATAAAAAAAGTTTTTAATATTTTAAGCCACTAAAGTTTTTTACTTAACTTGTTCTTTCTAAGCGTCAAATAAAAAAGTTAATGGGTGTTTACATTTATAACCCGACACCCTGAACAAAAGTAGATTGTTTAAAAATTTTACCTTAAATAGGATCAAGTTTAATGGGTACGAGGGTCTAGAATTTAAATCCTTAGTATAAAAAAATAATTTAAAAGCAATTTTTTTAAGGAACGTAGCGTACACGTTTTGAAAATTCAAAAAAATGCAGAAGACTGATTATTAACGTGTAAAATTAATTTTTATTTGTAACATTATGTCATAAATTAAGAAAAATCACACAAATTATTTAATTAAATTATTGTTTGGTTTTTACCAAACCCTTAAGTCTATCTTATTTTTGAAAAAGATAACCGACTTGTTATAAAAATGTAAATGAGTTTTTTTGAGCTTAGTTTTAGATGATCTGCAAGTTCATTAATCGACTCTCCATACTCTGTGCTTGCAAGATGTTTTACTCTGAGAAGGTGGAGCTCCGTTTTGCTAAAACCATATGTCTTAGAATTTATGTGCTGGCTTTGTAAATGAGGTAATTGGTTTCCTATCAAATCATTTTTCGTTATCATGGTGCTTCTAGTATTGTTAAAAAACAAAATATTTTCATCCAATACAAAGAATTTTTTTAAAATGGCCAAACCAAAGCGCAGTCAAAGAAAAAAATATATTAAGAATACTGGTTTTGTGGTTGGTTGTATTTAAAATATTATTCCTATGCCCCAGAAAAATAAAATATTTACATTTAGTCTACAAGATTGGTTTCTTTGCAGCCATCTAAGAGTATTTCAATTTATTCAGTTTTTAAAGTCTTCCTAGGAGCGATGCGCCTTGGTGAAGAATTTACCCTACAATTATTCTGCCTCGTTATTAGTTTTCTAAAAGTTAGTAATGTTACACACCATATTAAAAATCAGTTTAGTTTTGCTCTAAATTATAAAATGGCTATAGAAAAATACCTTAATGAAGTCTGTAGAATTTAAAAATAAATTTTTTATTAATATATCGCAATATAGCAGTCCAAAACAAATAATCCCAAGTGATTCTACGTATATTTTAATTTTGTCACTAGTTTTGGGATAAAACTTATTTATAATTTTATCATTCGGAAAAAAGTACACATTTCAAATATAAAAACACTTGTACATCAAGAATCTTCGGGGGTAATGCCAAGAAATAATTTCTTAAAAACAAAGAATTAAAAACATGTTGAGTAATATTTAAAAAAAAAAACATATCTAATAAAAAAAACTTAATGGTATCTAAACATAATCAGTAAATAATGGGGATTTTATTATGTACGTTAATATCTAAAAAAATTAAATCTCACAAAAAATAACTGCAATTTTAAAATACTTTTACCAACAAAGATTTTAAAGGACAGATATTGGTTATACTTTGTTAAGAAATATAAAAGTTTAAAACTTTAAGTAAAGAAGTTTATACAAAATTAGTTTATTTAAAAATTTAAAGAGTTTGTTTTTATTTTGCAAGTTAAATTATTTTCTAGACAAAGTAAGTTTTTTTCTTTTATGCTGTTATTTAAAGAAATATAAGAAGCAGTACAAAAAAGTTAAAAGTTCTGTTTATTGAAATATAAATAAAGTTATACAAGACATTTTAATCTCGCTATACAATTAAGCAAATCTCTACCAGTTTAATTAAATTATAAAGACAAATTGTAACAGTTAAAAGAGTGACTTTAGTACAAATTAAGTTATTTATGCATTTGTTAAAACGACTCTTATTTAAGCCTGCAGGTTTAATGATCTTTAAAAAATTAAATTTTATTTACACTTTTTAAATTAAAGTCACTTGAAGTCTAAGAATTATTGAAAAGTAATTAAATTTAAAGGTATATGATTATTTTTGACTTTAGGTAAAAAGATACATATTTATTAATATATAATTCAAACATTTGATCTACAATAAAAACCTAAACAAAACAGTCATAGACATAAAGATTATAAAATCAACAGTCATTTTATCCAAATAAATAACTCGTAAAATTATTTTTTGAGTCAGTTGTGATTGGTAATTAAAATCAGCATCTTAACGGTCAAAATTTAAAGCCATTTGTAGCTGATATCGATTTTTATGATCAATGCACTTCTTAAATTTTAAATATAAGTTCTTAATCGCTCCGTATATAAATATAAAAGATTTATCCTGAATTAAAATTAATGTAACATCCAGACGTATGATATTTTATATTAAATTATTTTTCTATAACTTTATCCTCTTTAAAGCATAATTAGTATCCTTAAATATGATCATGATACGACATTCCAAATATACAAAACCGTATACAAAACAGTATTAAAGAATTATTTATCTAACGGTTTGCTGCATATCGTTTATATCCAGTTATAATCTAGATATAATTTTTAGTTAGCCCAAAATTTACGTGGAAAATTATAGGGTTATGTTGCAACCCACTCATGTGCAGTTATTTTAGTGATTTAGTGATAATTGGAGTAATATAAACGAATTTTAGTTTATTAGTTTTTAGTATAAAATTACAGATAATTTTGAATAAATAATAAGAGGAAAACAATATTAAAGTTAATATTTACAACATTTTTAAAAACCAATGGCCTATAAAATGTGTATCATATTATAATAAGTTATGCAACAAATATTAAAGTTTAGTAACAATCCAAATTATGAAATAAGCATACGCTGCGGACCTAAAAAGGACTCTGCCTACTTTTAAGTCATTCAAACTGAACTCTTTAAATCAAAAACTCGGTAACAAAGGTAAAATAACATTTTAGACAAAAAGTTACTAAGGGAGGGTAAGAAAAAAGTAGCTGGAAATCGTAAAATTTTATACTTCATAACAGAAATACAAACGCCCCATTTATTTTGTTTTTATGACGTCTTCTGTAAATTATTTTCTTATAGAAATTAATGGCATTTAAATTTAATAAATTAGGTCAATAAACACTGTTTATTAGTATTTGCAATACTTTTCGTTAATAGCAAAGAAAAACAAATTATTTACTGCTCAGTAAGTTCGATTAGGGAGCATAATTGGGTTACGGGGAATTCGATTTGTCAAGAAATTGCTAAAAAGTACACAAAAGTCTAGATCCTGTAAAAGGATATTTATTATGCAAAATCGTTACCTCGAGATTCTTGGCCTTTCTTTAGAGTGTTATATAGTTTAATGGGTTATTTTTAATACGCTTGCTGTGCTCGTTTTAGGACTTTTTAATACACTTAAATGTTAGCAATATTTTTTATTTCTAATTTTTTTATTCTTTTTTTTTCTGTAAAATCTAAGCATGTAAATATTTTGTTAAGAAAACGTTTTAATTTTGTCGATCACGATCAACTTTTTTATGTGCTATATACCTACATTAATCTAAAAATTACTGAATATATTATTTAATTAAAACTTATTTTTATGTATTTTAATAATTATTAATTTAAATATCAATAACATTTTTCAATTTTACAAAAATGTGGTATAACTTTAATCTCTGTTTTCACAAAAACACAATTTTATGGTCCAAAATTATTCATGTTTAAAAAAATTGTTAATTTCTTTAAAACAATAAATTTTGGAAAAAAAAATAATCATTTTTCAATTTTCCTTTAATTGTTTTACAAAAACATTTTTGTCAAAATATTATTTTAAAAATTGTTCAATTTTGCAAAAAGGAAATTTAACTTAAAATAATTCGGGTATAAAAAATGATAATAAAAAATAATATAAAATGTTATTCTAGGTTATTCAAAATGTTTAAATATATCATTTAATGTGTATGCAAGATTAAATATATCAATAATGGTGTTTTAAAAACCATTCCGTTTTGTATAATAAAAAAATGATATTCGCATTAAATATATAAACGTTTTAAAAATAGTTTTTTAAAGGTTATAGGAAAAATTAATAAAGACATAATTTAAAAAAAAAATTAAATCAACCTTTAAAAAATAACTTAAAATTATGTTAATTTTATTATATAGTCACTTAAAAGTTATTGAAATAATAATATTATGATTGAAGTTGCAGAATCTTAATAAAAATACATTTAAAACGTTTTGGCCTTTTTTTATATTATTTATATATTCAAAATGTGCTGCATCAGAGTTAAATAAAAATAATTTTGAAAAATCTGTTAGTTTCGAGATATGAAGTTAAGGGATCGTTTTACAGGTAAATAAAAATTAAAATCATAAAATATGTCAAGTACTGTTTTGTTTAAAAAAAAAGAGATAAATTGTATTAAAAAATATTGTCAGCACTCTGAAGCTACAGGGTTAAATACCTATTTTACTTCTGCTAGTCAGTGAAATTTAAGGCTATTTTTAAAAAAAATTTTAAAAACTTATAATAAAAACGGGCACACAATACTCTAGTTCATCAAAAATGTTAAAGGTTGGTCTTCTTTGCTCTTGACTTCTCTTTATTTCCTTTTGACTCCTTTTCATGTCTTTTTGATTGGTCTTTATTTCTTCCATTATTTGCTTTATTAGAGCATTTATTTGTTTCGTAACTGCTATTTGCTGTCTGGTCTCAATAGGCATTCAAATATTCTTCTTAACCACTTCGGCTTTCTAGGTCTTGTTCCACTTTTGATACCAGGTGTAAAAACACGGATCTTTGTTTCACATCTCTGTTTTAGCAATCAGGTTTACAAACGTTTCTATGGCAACAACAATGCAACGTAACTATGCTAACGGTTTAGTTATTAATGTCATCAACTGAACCGTTTTTTTTTTTATCTTGGGACAGTCCACAAAGGCTGATGCCTAAGTACTAACGTACCGTGGGTGTCTTTAGTGTGGTGAGAGGGAGTTTGTTCACACGGGACTTAAATTTTTGGAATTGGGAGGAAGAAAAACTTCTGCGGGCAGCAGGTTCCATAGTCTTGACACTCTAGGGATGAAGGAACGAGAAAGCGGGAATTGGGGGCCTCTCTAACTGAACTGTAAAAGGATGCATAAAAGTTGCACTACGTGTTGCTCTTTTGGGGAAGCTGCCAGAGAAGGAATTATACTGGCCAATTCCTCTGAGCAGAAGCCGGAAAATACCTATAGAAGACAACAGATCCCCAGCTCGACGGTGGGAAAAGAAGGAACCCCTTTCTTTTAGCGTTGGATCATTAATAAAGACGAACGGCTCTTTTTGAATGGAGTCCAAAATGCTAAGTTTTTGTGGGGACGCCATTCCCCAGACATGAACAATATTCAAAAGAGGGGTCTGTTTTGGGGAATACATACAGAGTGTACAGATTGGAAGAAGAAAAATATTTTCGGGTTTGGAAGAGAATCCAATTTTTAAAGCTGCCGAAGCTATGGTTAAAATGTGTTTATGCCAGTTAGGTTTTTCCTCAAAAGTAACGCCGACAAGATTAAACGACTCTTTTTCTGCGGAACTTGGCCCTCATATGTAACGGATAAACTTTTGCAGACTTTTTTTGCGACAGCAGGAACATGACTGTGTTTCAGGCATTAAACTAAAAAAAGATTTTTGGCGCCCCAATCCAAAATAAGTTTGAGGTCTTGTGAAAGAGATATCTGCATTGACCTGCGCTTTTTTCGAAATCAGAAAATTAACGGTGGCTTAAGAAAATTGAATACTAGAGTGGAAGGGTATTTTCGTCCCGCAAAAAATATAAAAGGGATTGATTGTGGAAGAGAAGATCGTTAATGTGTAGAAGAAACAGCGTGGGTGCCAGCACTGAGCCCCGGGGCACCTCAGCATTAATTTGGTTGAAGCTGGAGGAATGACCATCTACACTAACTGATATACGTTGAAGGAAACTGGAAAGCCCAAAAAGCAAAGCTTGGGGGGGAAGACCGTAAGAAGGAAGTTTGTTAAAAAAACCCAAACATGCAACCTGATCAGCTTTGGATATGTCCCAAAAGCAACGATCTGGGTTTACCAAAAAACAAGGACTTGTTCCAGGGTTTTGAGACAAAAGGAAAAAAGATCAGCTGGGAAATTTTCTGTGACGGAATCCATTTGTCTATCATGTAAGATCTTATGTTTTCCCGGTACTTTGATTCGGGGAAATTTAAAAATTTTTCCATTACTTTGCAAACAACTGAAAGAAGAGATAGTCAAAAGTCAATTAAACCCTGGCCCTTGTGGAGTTTCCTATGGCCTTTTATAGTAACTTGGAAAAAATCGAAAAGTCTAAATTTAGCTAGAAGAATTCTTTTAATACAGGGTATAAGAAAAATGCAAAAGGACACTTTTCACTGGCCATCGAAATGGGAAAAAACTAAGCAATTTATTTAAATAAATAATTTACCTAAATTAAATAATTCCAACTTCCTACATTTCTAGAGAACTAAACAAATATTTTTAACCAAACAATATTATTCAAAAAATATTTTTATTAGAAAACCTCAACATCACATAAATACAATAAACCGTACACGTAATGAATGTAAAAACAAAAATATAATAAATATGCCGCAAAATGTTGATTATAAAATTTTTCTGACATTCATGCACTGATAAAACTCGTTTATCCATTTATATTACCAGCACATCTGTTATATAAATCCAGTTTTATTATAACATTAAATCTTATTATGAAATATGAAAACAAACTCCCGCACATAAACTTTTTACGGAAATTGCCAGTACATGGTGTCCGAAAAAGCTTTTACTAGGATTTCCGGGCTCCTTTAGGTTTTTCGGGGGGGCCCTTTTTTCCGGGGGGGTAAAAATCCCTTTCACTGAGCCTACGTGCCCTTAATTTTCGTCCGACTAGCTCAGATGGGACCGGAAACAGGACTCTTTGACTCTTTACCCGATGGAGCTCGCTTAATTTAGCATTGTCACGACCCGAGCCGGCAGTGCCGGGAAGTGCAGTGGTTCCCTTATTAGTCTGCATTGGTTCCATTATGCGTTGGAAACGCTTCCAAGAGAAGCTTCCGCTCTTTGGCGGTGTTCGCAGCATGTTTCGAGGTTTTTATCCCAGTAACCCGCGGGAACCCGCTTCCGGGATAGCGACGTTATGTTCCTGGGTATTCCTTCTTCTTAAATAATTTTACTCCACCCCGGGATCTGACGGGTTACCTATTGAAATTTAGCTTATATTGACTGTTGTAATTAAATTTTATATGTCGTTCCCCGATTATCCCTGTTTTTCTCGGTTAACCCGCTATAACCCGCGGTTGGGATATCAGCGTTATATTTCTGGATATTCCTTCTCCCCAAATAACTTTACTCCGCCCCGGGTTCTGGCGGGTTACTTATTAAAAATTAGATTTAAAGTAATGGTGGTAATTAAATTCTAAGTGTCGTTTCTTGATTATCCCTGTTTTTCCCGGTTTAACTCGCTATAACCCGTGGTAACGATTTCACTGGAGACTTCCTTAATAAGTCCTCTTTAATCTTAGCCCAACTGGGCCCCGGGTTCTCGCGGGTTTCCAATCTAAATTGGGATCTAAAATCCCTGAAATCCAAATATTCCCCGTTATTCCCGCTTTTCTCCTGTTAACCCACTGTAACCCGCCACTGAGGTTACACGGGGTGATTCCTTAATGTTCCTTCTTCCAATAACTCTTCAGTTGTCACTGGGTTCTTGCGGGTTTATCCGTAAAAATAAGTAAATAGCTAAAATAACCA
The DNA here is from genome assembly GCA_019359885.1 of Listronotus oregonensis. Taxonomy (NCBI): domain Eukaryota; kingdom Metazoa; phylum Arthropoda; class Insecta; order Coleoptera; family Curculionidae; genus Listronotus; species Listronotus oregonensis. The sequence goes on along the minus strand of JAHBCN010005707.1, from coordinate 17,839 downwards.
AAAATAGCGTCGTTTCTTTCTTCCTGTAGAAACGCCGTGCGCCAGCCCCTTAAGTGCAATGAGGCGGCACGTCCTGAAATAAAATAATCTTAACAAACACTCCTTGAGAAGCAAGAGGCTTAAGACCAGCCTAAAGAATTCAAAGCGTTTACCTTCTTAATTCGTATCCTGTAAATAAAACGGGATGTTACGATTTTTTAAAGTCTTATTCTTAAAATATATAGCGGCCCAAACTTCCGTTCACACTCTTCCTCGATAACAAACAACAGAATTGCAATAAAAGTAGGCCACACGCGTAGAATAAATAAAATAAAGTTAAACAAAAATAATACTTAAAACTTCCCTAATCTCAAATTAACCTCCATGGGTTCACCTGGGGACCACACTGGCAATCCCGGTATCTAATCAAGATGCGGCTGCTATCAAGAGCCTGCATCGACTGACTGCAGACTCGCGAAAAGGGCTGCTTTTATGCAATTCGGTGTCACATAAATTCCTCATAATAATAACAAGTCATCTATTTTTACTGTGTGTGTTTCGCACATATTTGGCACTAGACAATATAACGATGAAAGTGATTTTTCGTGATTTGCAAATCTTGCAGATAGCTCTTCGATAAAGTGATCAGAAAAAGGAATTGCAATTGTAATTCGAATATATTCTTCTGCAGTAGCTACCAAGACATTTAAAGGATTCTGCTATCGTGAGACTATTCTAAGTATTTTTATGCATTCTTCGTCATCTACAGACTTTATAATAGATTCGAATTTTATAAAAATATTATTAAATTCTTGATCTATATTCAGTCTGATAGTCCTGACCTTACTAATAACAGTATTCACATGCTCAACAGCTCTAGAGTGATCAAAATCTACAGTCTGTAGAATTCTGCATAACGGTAGAGTAGAAGCAAATAAAGTAGACGCTGTTAACATATTGATGATAAACCCATTGGTCATAATAGCTCGGAGGAACTGCAAAGCTTTTGAAGAAGTTTCAATGTCTTTTACTTGTTTTAATTTAATTTACGTTTTTATAAAATGTGCAATAGATTTTATTGTTTCGATACAATTTCTGATCAATATTATTAATTATATTCTAAATCATAAGCAAGACTCTGGGAACCCCTATTTTAAAGTCACGGAGCAGTGTTGAACGGATGTTAAATATCGAGCTTGATCTTGAGTATAGAGGCACCTAAAACGTTACCGCAGTTTACGATTTTACGATTCCAAGCTATGGTAGGTTCATTTATCGTTGATTTTTAATGTAAAAAGGGTTTTGCAGCTAAGAATTTTTTGACCAATAAACTGATTCAGATACTTTTTGTATTGATGACCGTGACTAAGTAAAATATATATTGTTCAGAAAATCTTTTAAAAAAGAGATATAGTTACCAGTCGTTTTTATTTTGTTTTCTATTATAAGATTTTCGGAATTTTCGGGGGGGAAGGATGTTTGAACCCCCAAAACCCCCCCTCAGATACGGCCCTGATCACCCGTTGTCCCTTAGATATTTTTGGTTTTTGATCCAGAATTGCAAAATTTTGCTAGATTCAACTAAAATACTTGGTCCCAACAAGATGAAGCGAGTGCACACACTTCTTTTCTTGCAGATCGTTAAAATTAGTTTTTCAGCATATCGCATATCAAAAAAGGATGACATAAAATTACCTCCCAGAAGTCCCGATTTAATTGTCATGGATTTTAGTGGCGGTTCCTTAAATAAAATATGTACGATAAAATTCTTTCCAATTTAAATGTTAAGAGTCTGGATGGGAGAGAATATAGGGTTAGGCTACCGGGTGGCGCAAAGATAAACTTTTAAATCCTCCCGGAAATGTTTCTTTCGTTCAAGGAAGCCAAAAATCCTCAGGAACGGTTTAGAAAGTTGGGGGTAATAAAAATTACTTTATTTTCATTTTATCCGTAGTAGTATTATCTTTGGTATTAACCATAAGCCCACCGAACCAACAATGTACTTAAAGAACAATCAAGGGTACCCCTTTAAAAACTTAGTGTGACTGTACACGGGACACTGCAGAATAAAATACCACATGCACAAGATCGGCCTAGCGGAAAACGCAGGTGCCGCAGGGCATGGAGGAGGATGATTCGGCAGAACATACGTGTTCGTGCCCAGCACTGGCCGACTAAGATTGCAATCCACGGCAATGACCCCTTTGTTGCCGGGGGGGGAAAGATCTCTCTCCCAACAGGATATCAGATTTTTAAATCGGGACTTGGTGGAAAATAAAAAAGGGTGTGAGCCCAAAGACCGATCGGTCGCGGGGGAAAGTGTTATACCCACACATTTTAAACCTACCTCCCTACTGGATTAACCAATTTTGGAGATCGTTTGGAGGAGATACTGCGCATGGATGTGCAGCATCTCAATTGCATCTTTCTTTAAAAATAAATTTTCACAGTTTGTAGTTAATTAAAGGAAAAAAAGTTGAGTAAATCCAAAAGTGATTGGATTATGTTTTTTTAAATCGTAAAAATCTTTTCGAACACTCTGTATAAAAATTACATTTATTTAGATAAAGGACAGCCGGGATAATAACAAAAAAAATAAACCAAGGTATATTGGAGCCTATATTAGGGTACTCAGTTTAGATGTGAGAAGGTGAAGCAAACACACAAAAACAATAAAAGAATGGAGATTAAATACAGGGTGTTTTAAAAAAATAAACATTTTTTAATGGAAGATTCCTTGGCAAGAAATAAAACAAAATATTTGTATAAAACATCATTATTATTACGGACCATTACGCCAGAACTTTTATGGTAATGATATAAACATAACAATAATAATAATATTATAATAATTCAACACCCCAGTGGTTACTATAAAGCGGATTTCTAACTCCCTTTCCTTAGCATATTAGGCGTAATTGAGGCGAAAATTCCGGACACTTAGGTTAACATTTTCGGTTATATTTTCGAAATTGCGTAAACTGGGTTTTTACCTTTAAGGCCTTAGGCAATTAAACTGGTAAAAAATGTGATTTTTTTAACGTTTTTAATAATTACTAAATAAATATCTACGGATAACAAATAATATCAAGATTAAAAAAAAAATAAAATATGTTTAAGGATTAATTTTTTTTTAAAGGCCGTTTTGTTGAGAATTAGCTCTGGATATGATGTGCATTATAGTTGTTCCATATTTTCTTAATTTTGTCCATTCAATTGGTCATTTGGATTTTGTGAACGAAAATTATTGGCCCTATTTACCGTTTTGATAATGTGACTCCAAATATTTTCTATGGAATTGACATCTGGACTCCTTGAGGGCCAATGTAGTTATTTTTTATTATTTTTTCGCATTCAGTCAGCAACTCTTTTTGCCGTGAGAACAAGACACTACTTGTCTTGTTGATAAATAAAGTTTCGCTGAGAGAAGATATTATTTAATGAGGTAAGTATAACATTTTGTAATTTATCAATATAAACTTCTTCTGTAAATCTTTCATTAATGCGATGGCAAAACCCCAAGGGCCCCTTTATTCAAAATATATTCAAACATATTAACTGAAAATCTACCACTTGCTTCAACTATTGGGGTATACTTCTCTTCAAATCTTGTATTTCGAGGTCTGTACGCTCTAACTTGCCCATTATTACAAGATTATAAGGTCTTCTCATCCGATAAACGATATTTCTCCAAAACGCCAACCCTTTCTGCAAATACTGCAAAGCAAATCCCATTATTTGCTCTTTGTTAACAGCCGTTAAAAATGGTTTTTGACAGCAGCACGATTTTTTAAATTGGATCCTTCCTTGACTACTTGCTACCCAAACAGATCCAGGAAATTCTGTTTGTCTATATGCTTCCACGGTTGTTTGGAATGGATGATTTTCCAAATAAGTAAGTTATTTTGTTCCTTGTTTAATACTCTTTTTCTGCCACTTCCCAACAATCTATTTAAGGAGACGCTATTTTGCCATTTTTGCTTTAAATTTTAAACGATACTTTTTAGTAAGTTAATTTCCTCGGCTACTTGCCTTATGGCGTGACCCTCTTAAAATAACATAATCAATCTTTGTTTTTTTTTTTTTTTTTTTTTTTATATATATATATATATATATATATATATATATATATATATATATATATATATATATACTTTATATATATATATATATATATATATACAGGGTGATTCATGAGGAAATGTCAATACTTCAGGTACACTTAGTCAGGGTCAAAAATAAACCTAAAAGTCTATATAAATATGGTCCGCAAGGCCTCCGTTTTCAAAATACAGGGTATTAAAGTTTTGTTTATATATATTTTTTAAAATTATTTTTTATGTTTGCTGAACATAATTTGAAAAAATAAATTTATAAAGTAAAATACATATTGATTATTATTCATACATTTTGTTTTTGTTTTTAATTTTTAAATTACATTTAATAATAAAATCAGATGCGTCATATTTTTTTAAAATTCAAATATCTCGAAAACGGTTGATCATATCAACTTTTTACAAGTGTATCTTTTTGACAAAACACTTATTTAATATACATAAAAATGTAGTACAGGGCCGTACCAAAAAGTTGTGATTGTTCAAAATAGTAAAAAGTAGTGTAGGTGACGCCCCCTACAAGTAAGAGACGTACTAAGATTAGGTTCGAATCCGTCATACCAAAAAACCCCCGGATGCTAATGTTTACTCCAATATTTACATTATCGTAGATTTTATTAAAAAAATAGAAAAATTAAATAAAAATTTTAACACCCTGTATTTCGGAAACGAAGGCCTTGCGGACCCATTTTTATATAGACTTTTACGTTTATTTTAGACTGACTACGTACCTGAGTATTGACATTTCCTCTCGTCACCCTGTATGTACAGGGTAAGTCTGTGAAAAGTGAGACCCCCCCGTTTATCGCTTTAAATATTCAAATTGGGAAAAATATTTTATACAAAATATTTGGGTTTTCTTTCTTTCTATATTTTTGTTGATGGCATTATGTATACAGGGTGTATCAAAAAATTCGTACAAGAAAAAAGTTCATTTTTTTTAATGACTTCCTATATTTTTTGTTACATTTTTGTTTTCTGCATAAAATTCTAGATATTTTTTATTTAGCATATCATATCCCTATATTCAGGTGTTTACGAGATATTCGCATTTAAATACAAAATTCGAAGGGAAAAATCCGCTCATTTTTTAATGTTGTTTTACGTTCCTATGGTTTCAGAGGTTTTTTGAGAGTTGCATAATAACCATATATGCTATAGAGTATAGAGATTAATGAAAATGTCAAAATGACAGTTTTATTAATCTGTAAAAAAAATGTTTTAATCGTTTTTTTCTTTGTTTAAGGTTTTACCTATTTCTACTCGTCATGTATCTAATTATTACTATGGCTGTTTTGTCACTCTACAAACACCGTTAAAACCATAGAAACGTAAAACAAAATTAAGAGATGAACGGATTTTTTTATTCTAAATTTATATTTAAATGAGAATATCTCGTAAACAATTGAATATAGGAATATGATATGCCAGATAAAAAATATCTAGAATTTTATGTAGAAAACAAAAATTTAACAAAAAATATAGGGAGTCATTTAAAAAATAATAATAATGGTTTTATTAATCTGTAAAAAAAATGTTTTAATCGTTTTTTTCTTTGTTTAAGGTTTTACCTATTTCTACTCGTCATGTATCTAATTACTTATTAATTATTACTATGAACATTTGTCACTCTACAAACACCGCTTCAAACCATAGAAACGTAAAACAAAGGTAAGAGATGAGCGGATTTTCATTCTAAATTTATATTTATCTTTAAACAGTGAATATAGGAATATGATATGCCAAATAAAAAATATAGAATTTATGTAGAAAACAAAATTTAACAAAAAATATAGGGAGTAAATTAAAAAAATAAACTTATATATATATATATATATATATATATATATATATATATATATATATGTATATATATATATATATATATATATATATATAAGGCTAAAGTCGTATATCCGGAATTGCCCGTAACTGGCACAAGGTTTTCCCGTATAATTGCGCACCTTTTAAATCTTTATTTTAATAGATAGAAAAAAATAGTTTATATGAAAGTTGCAGGATTTTTCATGAAAGATTTTCATGGTGTAGATAGAAAAACAAATGATGATCGGAAAAATTAACAAATCACACTATCAACTTCGTTATTTTAAATGGAACACCCTGTATATGATTGAAAATTCCAAATTCTGCTAATCTTCCTCTTTTTAAATATATATATATATATATATATATATATATATATATATATATATATATATATATATATATATATATATATATATATATATATATATATATATATATATATATATATATATATATATATATATATATATATATATATATAAAATATATAATATATATATATATATATATATATATATATATATATATATATATATATATATATATATATATATATATATATATATATATATATATATATATATATATATAATTATATATAAAATTAATTTTTAAAATTACATTTTAAAATTTTTTTTTAATAATAAAAAATATTTATATAATTAATTTTAAAAATTTATAAATATATATAAAAAATACATAATTTTTATTTTTAAATATATATTTTAAATTAAATTTTTTATATATATATATATATATAATATATATATATATATATATATATATATATATATATATATATATATATATATATATATATAGGGATCGGATTACCAACTTTCTCTTAGCAAGTTAAGGATATCTATTTATTTTATTTTTTATTGAAATCATGTTTTATTATTATTATCCATTGGCGACCGTGACCGGACTTGTTTTAAAATTTCGTTGTAATTATTATCCAACATAATCTACATATTTTTAAACGCTTATTAATTCAATTACAAATTTTATGACTGCTCACATGAACTGCTTTTTAATTATAGTTCAAAATATATACTGACTAAACACCTTTTATCTCATACTTTGCTAAACAATATTTTTTACTTTACTTGTTTTGCAAAGATATCTGCCAAAACAACTTTCAATAATTTTTATATCGTTATCTACCTTGTTTTTACAATTTTCCGGTAAAATGCGTATACATCATTAACGTTTTCAAGACCAGACTTACCTGACAGGGAAAATCTTAAAATAAATTAAAGTGACAAAAACAAATTAGTCAGTGGGAAGTTTAGCTGACTGTTATTATTAAAAATTGTATTAATTCTTTATAAGCATAATAATATAATCCACGTGTTTACCCAATACAGGATGATACAGAAAGTATTCCGAAAAATTAAAAGGTTCGTGACCAAAAAATATAATCTTCCCGACTTCAAAAACTCAAAAAGAATAAAGTTCAAATAGTATAGTATGAAGGGTTTGCCCTAGAAATTATAAAGTATTGGGTCAATCCACCTGAAACTTGGACAGTAAATAGAAAATAGCCCAAAAAACAAAGTTTATATAGTGCCGTAATGTAATTTTACCTAGGGGGTGGAAGCCAACCCTTCTAGGGGTAAAAAATATAACATTAAAAATAACTTTGGAAAGCAGGTAGTAAATTCTAAGCAAAAAGTTCCTAATAAACAATTTTCGATAAGTCATTATTTTCGTGATTGAAAACAGTCTTTTTTATTTAAAAAAAAAAAAACGTTTTTTAATAGTTTTTCACAAATAACTCTAAGAAAAATTTTCATTTTACAAAGAAAATTTTAGAAAGAAAATAAAGCTTAAAAAAAAAAGGAAAAGATTATTTTTTCTTTTATTTATTTAAACGTTATTTAAATTAAAAAAAAAAAAAAAATAACAGAAAACTATGCTGAACATTTTTTGAAGTACTATGGGTAATCCTTAAAATGAAGTTGATTTAAAGTTATTAACATAAAAGTAAACAAAGTTAAACAAAAAAAAAAAAAAATTATTTACTTTTTCTGACAAATCAGCACAAAAACTGAAGAATTTTTTGATTAATATAAAATTAAAAATATCCCTTTATAACTTTCTTTATTTATGTGTTAACAATGTGTCCTATAAGTTTTAGCGCTTTAAAATGCTTATTTTTGGAAATGTAACGTTTTAAATAAAAAAAATATATATATATTTTAAAAATAACTGAAAAAATGAAGATACAAAAAATATCCAAGACTAAAAAAAATTTAAATTTTTCACCGAATATTATGTTTTTTTTATTTTTCTAAGATAAAAATTATCAGAGTATGGCAGCTAGAAGTTTGCAGTTAAGAGGGAGAGAGAAACATGATTCTAAAGCCGTTTAACCTCAAAAATTTTAAAAACGACAAGTTAAAAAAATTATCAATTTTACAGGACTTGTAGCTATTAAAATTCCCTGAAAAATAATTTTTAAAATCGATTTAAAGCCTAGAAGAAGTAGATAACTTAATAAAGGAAATGTTTTATCAGTTTAACGCTAAATAAATTATAAAAAATTTAATGTTAAATATAAATAAAATTTTTTGATATCATTCTGAACGAGTAACTGTCTTTATTAATTATTAATATTATTATTTAAATCAAGTATAAAAATATTTAAATGATGAGCTATATACATATGTAGTAGCATAGGAGATTAAAAAATGTTGAGCGTCCTGCTAGGTATCTAACACCGAGTTAGAGGAGGCACTTAATTTTATTTAATGAAATATAATTTAAATTTTCTTTAAGTTAAGGTTATAACGGAATTAAAATACGTACAGTTATTGAACTAAAAAAAAATAAATAAAATATTCGTGTCACCATGTTATCCCTCATTGCCTCGAGGCTGTATTAGTATGTTTTATTCAATAAATAGAACATTTTTATCAGTTTTTAGACAAATCGGAGTTGGTATAATTACTTGTACCAAAAAAAAAATTAGATATTAGCAGAATTTTTGGCCAAAATCACACTTTTGCTTATATCTTTTTTATTACTTATTTTATTAAAAATGTGTACACAGGGTGTCCCAGAATATGTGGGCAATCTCTCGGAATATAATAGAAAATCCAAAAATATTATGACAAGTTCCCATAAACTTTTTTCCTACGATCCTTTCCTACGGAGATACAGGTACATAACGGACGACCCTGGAAATAGTTTCGTTTTAAATAACTTTTAAAATACTAGGCGTAATTTAATATTTTTTTAATATGATGGTTACTAGATAGGTCTTCGTAAAATGAACCCATTAAATCATATTTGGCTTATTTAGTTTGCCAGGGACGGACTAGCTCTGACACAATAATAGCAATTTTTTTAACACCTTGTATGATAAAGGCTCAACAATACTATTTTAGGATAGCTTTAACCTTATACTAAAAAAAGGTATTCTTGATTGACATCGATAAAATCAACTGTTTACGAGAAATAAAATATCATGTTTTGGTATTTTTTTTTACATTATACAGGGTGTTTTATAATTTTACGTCAATATTAAAGGGGGCAATTTTTTGGTTTATTTTAAGAAGAAAACTTTATATAAAAGTTTCTTATTAAAATGGACCCAAAAATTGCCTTCTTAAATATTGACGTACAACTAGATAACACCCTGTATAATGTAAAAAATACCATTTTAATTTTAATTTATCTGAAAATGAAATTAAAAGTGCTATTGCTTCATTTTGTCCTGGGTCTTCTGGTGGTATAGATTCATTAAGACCAAGACATCTTAGGGACTTGGTAAGTGACGAGCATGGTAACCATTCTTTTAAATTACTGTCGTCAATTAAGTCTTTTATAACTCATTTATGTCAAGGTTCAGTTCCAAAAGATATTTGTAAATTTTTTTATGGAGCAAACCTATGTGCTTTTAATAAAAAAGATGGAGGTATTCGACCAATAGCAGTAGGAATATGTTTCCGACGTTTAGCTTCTAAGGTACTATGCTCTCGTATTTATGAAAAGCTAGGAAACCTTTTTCGCCCATATCAACTTGGCTTTGGAACAAAATGTGGAGCAGAAGCAGCAATACATGCAATACGTCGTTTTTATCTTTATCCTCACGAATCAGATAAAGTTATTTTAAAAATAGATTATCAAAACGCTTTTAATATGGTAAATAGAAAAACAATTTTATCACTAGTAAGCGAATATCTCCCAGAATTTTTACCATTTATAGCCCAATGTTATGATAATCCGAGTTTACTTTTTTACGATGATCAACATATTTTTCTTAAAGAGAAGTCCAACAAGGAGATCCTCTTGGACCAGCTCTTTTTAGTTTAGCAATTCATCCACTTATTTTATTATTAAATACAGAAATAAATCTTTGGTATTTAGATGACGGTACACTTGCTGGAAACCCAAAATCGGTTTTAGATAATTTTCATAAAATAATCAGAGGAAGTAAAGATTTGGGTTTAAATTTAAATTTTGATAAGTGTGAATTAACTGTTTTATCTAAAGATCATTCCAATATACTATCAAATTTTTTTAGTGTTGTTCCTAATCTGTCAGTAATTCCCATTTCAAAATTTAATTTATTAGGAAGTGCTTTTTCGTCAAATGAAATTAAATACTCAATTAATAAAAAAAAATTTTTAAAATCTCTTAGCACCAAATTAAAATTTATAGACTCACATATTTCCTATTATTTACTAAAATATTCCTTTGCCATACCTCGAATGTCTTATTTGTTAAGATCTTCACCTTGTTGGAAATCTTCAGAATTACTTTGTAATTTTGATAATGTATTACAAAGTTTGGGTTAAGACATAAAAAATTGTGATATTAAATCAAATTCTTGGTTACAAAGCACTCTTCTAGTAAAATTTGGAGGTCTTGGAATAAGCGATACATCCACCCTGTCTATTTCTGCTTTTTTAGGTTCAATAAATGACGTGTCAGGTTTACTTTCCAAAATTTTACCTTCCTATATTCTTGCGACAGTAGATAATGATTTCAGCAATTTTGTAAGATGGTTATCTGTTTGCAATCTTCAAAATCAACCACAAGAATTACCAAAAAAACAGAAAGATTTTGAGTTTTTAATTTGCCCAGCTCGTCACAAATATATTACAAACATGTGCCAGACAAGTGAAGATAAGGCAGGTCTACTTGCTCTTTAGGCCCCTGAAAGTAATGTTTGGATCAACGCACTTCCATCTTCGTCCTTGGGAAATTTGTTAGATAACAAAACATTCCATATTTCCATCGCTCTCAGACTTGGTCTGCCTGTGTATGGAGAGCACACCTGCGTTTATGGCGAAAATGCTGATATTTATGGCCTACATGGGTTAAGCTGCAATATAAGCGCAGGGCGTTCTTCTAGACACAGTCAGATAAATAATATTATCAAGAGAGCTCTAATTTAAGCTGAAAATCCTTCTGTGTTAGAGCCTCTTGGAGTTTGCAGAAGCGATGGAAAACGGGTAGATGGAATGACCTTAATTCCCTGGAAATATGGAAAACAATTACTTTGGGACGCTACTTGCAGCCATACACTTGCAAAATCTTATCTGGACAAAACTTCTAATTTTGTAGGTGCGGCTGCTCGTATTGCCGAGAATAAAAAACATCTAAAATATAAAGAGCTTGAAGAACGCTTTATCTTCATTCCTTTTGCTGTTGAAACTTTTGGTCCTTTGGGTGATGAGGCTAAGGGTTTTATTGATGAAATTTGCAAAAAAATACAATGCAAGAAATCTCGAAGTTTCATTATCCAAAGAATTGGTTTAGCTGTGCAACGGGGTAATGCAGCATCGGTACTAGGTACAATCTAGGAAGACCTAGGACTTGATGAAGTTTATAATTTTTAAATATAGATTTAGTTATTTATTTAATTTTAGAATATTGGTATTTGATATTTATAACATTATATAATTTAATTTATTTTATTTATACATTTAATGTAACTAAAAAAGAAATGATCTTATAAACAAGATATTTTATTTCTCGTAAACAGTTGATTTTATCGATGTCAATCAGGAATACCTTTTTTTAGTTAAAGGTTAAAGCTATCCAAAAATAATATTGTTGAGCCTTTATCATACAGGGCATTCAAAAAATTGCTATTTTTGTGTCAGAGCTAGTCTGTCCCTGGCAAACTAAATAAGCCAAATATGATTTAATGGGTTTATTTTAGGATGACTTGTCTAGTTACCATCTGCTGAGCTGAGGCACCAGTGCAGCTTTGAATTTACTATAGCTCATAGTAACATAAAAAAAAATGTTTCATGCGTATCTCTTATTGGCGAGCTTTTTTGCGGTTGCCTCCCGGACTATTAGTATACCATCGAAACTTGCTTTATCAATAAAGAATATTATACGTTTTTATTGCCTGTGCTTTTTATAAGTGGCTATACTTTGACAGGCTGACATAATGGCAACCTCGAGTCTGAAATTCACCGATAAACTAAGTGGTTTTTAGCTTTCGATCTATTACATTTTCTTCCCTTCAAATGTAATTTGTCTCCGGCTTATACCAGAAAAAAACCTTTTTACAAGATGAAGGAACATTTTATTAAATTAAATTCTAGTTTGAAGAATTGTGTGTTGGGAAAAATATTTTCCATGTTTTTTTCTTTTCTTGTTTGTGTGCGACTTTCCGGTTAATGGTGATGATTTTATATTGGACAGCCGGACAAATTGTATTGGATAAAAATAGATGTTTTTTATGTCTAGTAAGGCAAAGGTAAAAGAAAAATACTAAGAAAAGAAATATACCAAGAAATAACGATTACGTATAATCTTAAAGTTTGTAATATGTTTTAAAATTTCTTTGTTTTTATTTTAGGTATTATGCACTGCAAGTCTCTAACTTGGAATACATTTAATAAATCAGCCGCTAGAGGGGTTTTTTCGAAATTCCGACAGAAATGGTTAATTTTCTCAAAAAAATTAAATGCATTGGTATGATTTTTCTTTTCATAAAAAAAAGGTAAATGATGCTAACGTAAAATTTAGGCCAAAGAAAATTTTATACGTCAATATCTCAAAAACTATAAAATCTACAAGTATCACAAAATCTAGGTACGTCCTGTACAATGTTTGGGAATTTTCACACTATATCTGAACATAATCTGATTTAACTCACGACAGTGTTTTATTTTCGGGGCCAATCTTTTGAATCAAAAAAGTGATGTTTTGTGAATTTTGCTATATTAACCAAAAGAAATAGCAAATTTTTTAAAGTCAAGGAAATTTAAACCCTTTTTTTTGTTTTACAATTTTTGCTTATCTTTAAAAATAAAGTGGTGGGGGGTTTTAAAATTTTAAAAAAAACACCCTGTGTCTTCAAAACGGCAAGCCGATTTTAACAAACGGGCTATTAAAAAGAGCATCTTTTATAAATGTTAAATTATTTAAAGTTTTGTTAGTTTTATATGTCGCCGCTAGGGGGGTTTTTTAAAATTTCCCGAAGAAATGGTTAATTTTTCAAAAAATTAAATGCATTGGATATTTTCTTTTCATAAAAAAAGGAAAATGCAACAAAAAAATTTAGGCCAAAGAAAATTTTATCGTCAATATCTAAAAAACTTAAAATCTAAAAGTATCACAAAATCTAGGTAGTCCTGTCAATTTTTGGGGAATTTTTCACACTATATCTGAACATAATCTGATTTAACTCACGACAGTGTTTTGACTATTTCAAGTACCTCAAAGACACTCGAAAATTGCATTTTGGATGACATGTTCGATTAAACAACAAACATGATATTGTACTATATTGTATTTTTTTCGAATAGGTACTTCTGGCTTATCGTATCAAAACTTAACTGGCATGTGTTAATATACTGTTATTAAACTTAAAAAGTTAAGGGTCTAACTAAGGCCTAATTTTTTTAAAATTGTTTTGCCATTTTTATTTTTTTAGATTAAGGGGGTATTTTAGTCCAGAGAGCCAACTTTTAGGTGTTTTTTAAAACGCTGTAAATAAAAGACGGTTAAAATTTTTATTATCGGGTTTTTTATCAGTTGTTTGTATTTAAACAGTTAAAAAAATAGTAAAAAAAGTCAAAATTCAAAAAAGTACAGGTCCGCAAAGTGGAGACTCAAAAAAAAGCTGCCCCCTGATTGACTCCCTTCTTGATGATCTAAAAAAAATCTTGGAGGGTGGAATCGAGTCAATCAGGGGGCAGCTTGTTATAAGTTTTTTTTGAATTTTAACTTCTTTTACTATTTTTTTTTGTACGCTTTGACAATAAATAAAAAAAACTGATAAAAAACTCGATGGTAAAAATATTTACCGTTCTTTTTAATTTATTCTTCATTTACAGCGTTTTAAAAAACACCTAAAATTTGGGCGTCTAGACTGGAGTACCCCCTAAGCAACTTAAAATACAATTTTTTTGTCTCCTGATATTTTTTCCTATCTTGCTTCGTTTTTAAGAAAAAAAATAAAATCAATTTATTGCCAGTCTCTGAACTTCATTAAAACAAAACAAGAGTCAAAAAAGTTGTAAAGTATTTTTAGTTGCTAAATCTATAAAAAACATACCAATTGCAAAAATGTCAGTGCCGTACATATTTTTTAGAACTATTTTCGATAAGGTGTCCCCTGAAGAGCAACTGAACTCAATAATTTTAATTTAATTAGGCCTAAATTGGGCCATTATTACTAGAAATACTACTGATAAATTTTAGGAAAATCGGCTACAGGATATTTAAAATAATAAGAAAAATTCTATAAAAAAAATAATACCCATTGTCTTAGAAACTATGCATTTTCAGAGCCATTTTTATAAATACTTTTTTTTACTCGCGTCTAGAGATAACCCAGATATTTTGGCTCACGAGCTTCTTGACAGTGTTGACACATGAAACATTCTTTATTATGCAGGGACTCGGCTAAAAAATTACCTTTTATAGCAATAATTTGGGGTCTTTTTTAATACGTTCCCGCATTTTCATGTCTGAAATATAATTGGGGAAAAGAAAAAGCCGCTTTGCTAACCAGAACTAACCAACCATGACCGACTAGAACTTAGGACTTTGGAATTTGTCTTAATTATCCCTACATAGAAATTAATAAAATTTTAACAACGTATTAGAAAAAACCCGGGGATAATACAATTACACTTTTAAAATTTTTTATAACTTCTACCATGTAAAAAATTATAAAAATTGTGTTAATAACTTCTATGTAGGGATAATTTAGACAAATTCAAAAGCCCTAAATTTTAGTCAGTCATGGTTAGTTCTGGTTAGCAAAGCGGCTTTTTATTTTCCCCAATTATATTTCAGACGTGAAAATGCGGGGACGTAATAAAAAAGAACCCAAAATATTACTTTACACATTAAATTATATTTTTAGGTTATAAGAAAATCGTTAGATTATAAGACATGCGTCAACACTGTCAAGAAGCTCGTGAGCCAAAATATCCGGGGTATCGCTAGACGCGAGTCTTTTTTTTTAATGTTTTAATAAGAAATAACCTCCTGAAATTTGGCCATGCATTTTCCGAACACCCAGTATTTTATAAGTAGATGTAAACCTGATAGGCATAATGCTTAATTGAATAAATAAAATTAAGTTCATTTACGTACTTAACAAAATTATCTCTAACCCAGTTATGATTTGCTGTTCAAAAATTCCCTGGAGAATAGGCTCTCATACGTTCGGCAATCAGAAACATAATGGAAAATCCAGAAAGATATCGTACAGCGTAATAAATTGTTTTTAGACTCATAAAAGTTCGAAATTGAACTAATATTACACTGACACAAAATCTAATAGGAGCGGCATGTTACAGAGCGAATTTATTGGTGCGGAAACAATATTACGGGAAAATATATTAGAAATAAAGGTGTTTGCGAACTAAAAAGATTAATAAATTATATTTTTAAAATTAAAATAAAAAAACATGCTTTTATAGCAAACCGAACTAAAAAGTAGAAAATAATAAAATAATTTAGTTATAGTAAAAAAGCGTGGGGTGCTTGATATTAAATGTTTTTTAATTATCTTAATGATAGCTATTTACAAAATTTGAGTTATTGTCAAAATATAGTAAATTGCACGCCACGCTTTTTTTACTATAATTGAATTATTTTAAAATTTTTTACTTTTAGGTTTGGTTTGCTATAAAAGAGTGTTTTTTTTTTTTTTAACTATAATTTAATTTCTTATTTTTTAGTCCCAAAATAACATCAAAAGTAATCCTAATTGAAAGCTACGATTTTTAGTATATCTTATATTTGTCAATAAATCCATTATAGCCAACGGATCATTACAAAACTCCTTATGGAAAAGGAAAACCCCATGGATATCTAGGATCTTAAAAAAATGTGTTTTAGAGCTTGCACCCATCCTAACTTGCCTCTTTCGAATTTTTTACGATACGAGCATTTTCCCGGAGTGCTGGAAAGCTGCACGTGTGCAACCTGTCCCCAAAAAAAGGATGCAAAACTCTCCCTTCTAAGTATAGACCTATATCTCTTCCTTCTGTTTTTTGCAAAGTAATGAAAAAATTAATTAATTCCCAAATCTTAAAGAATCTTGCAAAACACAAAATCTTACATGAAAGTATGGATTCCGCCACAGAAGATCCACAGCTGATCTTCTTTTCTTTGTCTCACACCACTGGAAACAAGTCCTTTGAGTTTCTTGGTAAATCCCAGATCGTTACTCTTGACATATCCAAAGCTTGACAGGCTTTTTAACAAACTTCCGTCCTACGGTCTTTTACTTAAGCTTTACTCTTGGCTCTTCAGTTTCCTTTCTAATCGACGTATATCAATTACTGTAGATGGCCATTCTTCCAGCTTCTACCAGGTTAATGCTGGGGTGCCCCAGGGCTCAGTACTGGCACCCACTCTGTTTCTTCTACACATTAACGATCTTCTCTTCTCCACAATCAATCCCATTTATAGTTTTGCTGACGATAGTACCCTCCACTTTAACATTCAATTTCTCAAGACAGTCAATAAGTCTGTTTTGGAAACCAAGCGTAGGTCAATGCGGATGTCTCTCTCACATTAGACCTCAAACTTATCTTAGATTGGGGCGCCAAAATTCAATTTAATGCCTCGAAAACACAGTCATGTTCGCTGTCGCGAAAAATGTCTGCCAATGCGAATCCGTTACAAATGAGCGGCCAAGTTCTGCAAACAAAAAGTCGTTTAATCTTGTTAGCGTTACTTTTAGAATAACCTCGAGTGGCACAAACACATTACATCCTTAGCCTCGGCAGCTTCAAAAAAGCTTGGATTCCTCTTTCGAGCCAGAAAGTATTTTTCTTCTTCCAATCTGTATACTCTGTGTGTATCCCAAATCTTTAGAATATTGTTCTCATGTCTGAGGAATGGCGTCTCCTACAACATTGGCATTCTGGACTCCATATAAAGAAGAGCCGTTCGTCTTATTAATAATCCCACGCTTACAGATAGGCTTTCTCCTCTTGCCCACCGTCGAGCTAGGGGATCTGTCCTTTCTTAGGTATTTTTAGGCTTCTGCCAGGAGTTGGCCGTATAATTCCCTCTGGCACTCCCAAGAACACGTATGCAAGTTTTGTGTATCATTTCAATTTTAGAGAAAGGGCCCCGATCTTTCCCTTTCTTCTTTCTTCCCAGCGATTTGGAACCCCCTGCAGATTTTTCCTTCTTCCCAGTCTTCAAATTTTAAGACCGGGGAACAAACTTTTTTCCCTTTGAATTTGGTACGTTAGTCTTAGGCATCAGCCGGGGGCTGTCCAAAAAAAAAAAGATAACCCCCATGGAAGGGAGGGCCCTTTCCAAAAAATTTTTTTTTTGTGCCGGTTTTTTAAAAGGTTTTTTTTTTTTTCCTGGTTTTGAATATTGAAAATTTGGGAAAATGTTTTTTTTTTTTTTATTTAAACCAGCCCATTTTAAAAATTATGAAATAATTAAAGATTCTTTTT
>JAHBCN010005706.1:53708-76171 GCA_019359885.1 Listronotus oregonensis | reverse complement strand
TTTTTATTTTTATTCCTTTATTTCCAATATTTCCATATATTACTAAAATTTCCTGATATATTTCCGAAAATATTTTCAAATATATATTTCCGGAAATTTTCCATCACTACGGTCATTACGTTGATGTAACCATTGTTTTTATAAAAACTAAAGGAATCAGAAATATTTTTTACACGTTAATATAACTGCATTATTTTAATTCGTCTTTTATATAATTTTAACCAAATTACATACAGTAAAACTAACACAGATGGCACAGTGATATAAAAAAACAAAAATGTAAAATGACATGCATTTTTATAGCGCAAAAAATGTATGCAAAACAGTGCTGAGCATGCTGACGTGACGTTGTTTGCTGATGCTTTAAAAAAAATCTAGGATTCAAAGGTTACTTACTATCAGGGTTTTTGTAAAAATTGAAACCATAACACATACGGCATCCCCAAAGGGTAGGGAAAAAAAAAATTACTTTTTTTAAAAAAAATGCGGAAAAGAATAAAAGTGAAGTGAAACGTGAAAACAGTACTAATGCATTTTTTCTGGAATTGCATCTTTTTTTTCGTTTTTTTTTTAATTTCTGAGCTTAGTGTTGTTTAAAAATTTAACGTAATAGCTTACTTTAAAAAAAATAGTACCTCAAATATATACTACGTTTTCATGCGGAATTAAAATCGATTTGAGACCATTTTAGGTTTTCAAAACTGCATAAAAACCGGTAATGAACTCGTTTTGAATTACAAGGACGACTCGGTAAAATCTGGGATTGTATCGAGATCGAATGCCATGGAAGCACGTTGCGAATTGAAATCGACTTGCGGACTTGCGCATTACATCCGACCAAACTGTAATTTGTATTATCCGAGCTAAACAATAAATTGGGTTGTTTATGGCTTTTCGCTTTTTTTTGTTTTATTTATTTGTTTAAGTTTGTTGTTAATAAAAGTGTTCATTTTTTGGGTGTTTAACTTCATTATTAATTAAACAGCTGATGTCTTTGAGAATATTGACATTGATGCTATCTGACAAAAACCAAAATCTCACAACGTTTTCAAATTGAATTAAATACTGCA
Source organism: Listronotus oregonensis (assembly GCA_019359885.1). Taxonomy (NCBI): domain Eukaryota; kingdom Metazoa; phylum Arthropoda; class Insecta; order Coleoptera; family Curculionidae; genus Listronotus; species Listronotus oregonensis. Next base: position 75,101 of record JAHBCN010005706.1, on the reverse strand, counting down.
CGTGAAAACGATGACGAATTCAAAACCCGAAATGAACTTAAATCCATTTCAATTCTGTATAAAAACGTAGTAATAGTGTGTTATATCCACATAACATAACAGCAAAATTATATCATAATTTTAAAAAATCACCAATATTGTAATACCTTGCACATTATTTATCTATTTTTTAAAATACCAATAGTTTGTATTTTATTAATAGACTTATTAACCTATAAAATTTTAACAATTCTAAATCCTAATGAAAATTAAAACATATATTTAAAATTATGCGATAATTTTTTCTTGCTAAGTTTATTTCCACATTAAAATAAAATGCAATTCCTTTAATTCAAAATATGCAACAACAAACCATTACATAAAATACATCAATCATGTTATAAATAATTAAAAATTAAACTAAATATATATGTTTTGTAATCTTCAACCTCACAAGCTTTACATTTTATTAAAATAGTATGATAACCTATAGTCTAATGTAAATCCAATGTCCCTATGTAAGCTATATGTCATATGTAAACATATAGTCTTAAAAGGAAATAAGGACGAGATCGTCTATCTACTATCTCCTCTCAAAGTCTTAGGACCAATCATTATTCTTTGACAAAGAAAATTACATTTATGCAATCTTTTATTTAAAAGACACATATCCAATAAGTAAGGTATAACCAGCTTCTTCTGTAAGGGCCCTCAAACGTTCCACAAGATATATATTCTTGGTCTTTGCCAGATTATGCTTCTACGTGTCAAATAAAAAAACGGGCGTTTAGAATCACGCTACAATATCCAAAACACTACCAGAGGTAGAAGGAGCTACCCCTCTGCCCTCTTAAAATAAAAAACCGATTTTCCTGCTTTTCGTGTAGTCGTTTCCCAATAGTAGCATCCTTATTGCGTTTAACCAAAATTTTCGGTCACCAAATGCGTGTTTAAAACACCAACTTTAATGATGAATAAAAGAAAAATTGACTGTCCTTTAAACCGGAGAAAATCCCAAAAAAAAAGGGGGGGGTTAAAAAACCAAGGGGAAGTGGGGTCACCGGGGTTCGGGAATTTTAGGTCCTCAAAAGGAAAAAAAACCCATTTTAACAAAAACCCCCCTTTTTCAACCCTTTTTAACCTACCCCAAACATAAATGTGGTTCCAAAATTTATTCCAATAAAAAAAAAACTGGAAACTCATTGATTTGAATGAGAAAAAAGGACATTTTGCCTTTAACCTATACTCCGGGTTTAAGTCCCCTCCAAAGCCACAATACAAAACCCCCCCTTCTAAATAAAAAACGAATAACTTTCCTAACCTAATTTAAATTCATAATAATTTGGAATTTTTGGGGGAATTTATTTTAGCTCCCCCGGGGATTGAAGTTAAAAATTTTTATTTTTAACTTAAACCCTTAAAATTTTTTTTAATTTTTTCCCAATGGAAAATTAAATTAAGATTTTTTAAGAATGGCAAAAATTTTTGGGGAACTTTTCCTAAACCAATTTTTTAAAAATTTAATTTTTAACCTTATTAAAAATTTTTAAAGGAAGAAAAATTATTTTTTAAAAACTTTTTTAACACCTTTTTTAAAATTTTCTCAGCATAATTCATAAGCTAAAACTTAAACTGATCACTTTTTATATAATTCACATAATTTCTTTTTGTTTTTTTTTAAAAATTTTTTTTTTTTTAAAATTTTTTTTTAAAAGTATTTTAAACAAAAAAAAACTGGGATGTTTTTAAAAAAAATTTTTCCCCCCGCTTGAATATATTAAAATTCCCCCCTTTTTTAAGCCCCCCGTTTTTTTAAGGAACCCCCATTTTGATTTTTCCCCGTCGGTATTGATTTTGCGCCCCGGATGCACCCCTTTTTGGAAAGCCCCAAACGGAAAACCGGGGGGGAAAACCTTTTTTATTTTTTATTCCCATTTTAAAAAAAAAAATTTTTATATTTTTTTATATTTTTTTTAAAATTTCAAAAAAAAGAACCCCTGGAAAAACTTTGGTTTTTCCATAAAAAATAAAATTTGTTGATTTTTTTCCTAGAAAAAAATACAAAAAAATTTATTTAATTAAAAAAAAATAGGAAATTTTTAAAAACTTAATGGGAATCATTTTTTTTGTTTTCGGTTTTTTAAAAAAAAATTTTTTTTTTAAAAAAAAGGCCCCCCAAAAAAAATAAAAAAAAATGAAAAACTAAGAAAAAAAATTTAAAAAATGGAAAAAAAAGTTTTTTTAAAAAAAATTTTTTCCCTTTGAAAAAAAGAAACCTTTAAAAAACTTTTTCCCCACCCTTAAAAAAAAAATTTTTTCCCTCTAAAAAAACCAAATTTCCAAAAAGCTGAATTTTTTCCTTTTCTTTTTTAAAAATTCCCGTTTCAAAAAAATGAAATTTTTGTCAAAAGAAAAATTTTTTTTTAAAAAAAAAATTTTGGGGGCTGGTCATCCCTGTTTAAAAAAAATTTCCCCCACCCCAAATCCCTTTTAATTTTAAAAAATTTTTTCCAATTAAAAACTGCAGGGGATTCCCCCAAAAACCAAAATTTTCCCAAAAAAACAAGCCCTTTTTTCCTTTCTTTTTTGCAAAAATAAAAAAATTATTTTCCCAAAAAAAAAAAGTTTAAAAAATCAGACTTGATGATAACAGTTTTTGGCCCAAAGTAACCTTTTTTTTTCCCTTTTCAAAATTTTTGGGGAAAACCCCCTTTTATTTCTTGGGAAAGGTTTTTTGAATATAAAATTTTTATATTATATCCCTTTAAAAAACTTTTTTTACGGTTTACCAAGTTTGCTTTCTTTATTTTTTAACCCCCTTGTTTTTTTAATTTAATTTTTTAAATTATATATATATATATATATATATATATATATATATATATATATATATATATATATATATATATATATATATAATATATATAAAAAAAAATTTTTGGAACTTTAAATCATGATTCACTTTGATTTTGATACGAAAAAGGTAAACTAAATAAATGGATTTCAAAATACCTTTTCAGAACGACCCTAAGTTAAAGAGTCACGACTCTACATCCATCTACCTCTGTTTTTCCGACGACGCAATTACTAGAAATTAAACCTGGCTGCAATTCTGTGACCCAAGCACCAAAAAATAGTAAATAATTAAATGGATATATACTGGCTTCTGCAATACCAAAATTTGGTTAAAGGGGGAAAATCCTTTTTTCAGAATTTTGTTTTTATAAATAATATCGTGCTAAAATTAAACTTCCTTGCTCGATTTTAATAAACAGTAATAACGTTCACTACTTTATTATTTTTGCGCCTGTTAATAAGGTTTTTTGAGCGTCTTACCCTTATCCTTAAATAAAAATGTTTAAAATATACATTTATTACTTTTTTGTAGTAAATAAAGCTTTTTTTTTAAACTACTTTTTAGTAGCGGGGATAGGCTAAAAATTATTTAAATAATTATTTGTTGGGATTTTGATTTTTTGGAGAAAGGTTTAAATATAGATTATTCAAAAATAAATTAAGTTTACAATAGGGCTTGAAAACCGAAGCATTAAATAAAGAAACTAATCCACATGCGATTATATTCAATTGTCTTGATAAGAAAAAAAAAGTTATTTAGACAAAACCCCGTGTCACTTACAGTTCCACAATCCCAATTAAATTCTAAACCCCCCGCTTACCTCCTTTTCATTGATAATATCAGCAGCTTTCAAAATCCCATCCAAACCCTTATTAATAATGGGGAAAACATTTCGTTCTATATCTACACTCCCCCTAATAAAGTTCTTTATATTTTTTATCCTTTTTTCATCGAGTTCCTGTAACTGCCTAAAAACTTCCGGTAGTCCCGATCGAAAATGTTGCCTTGAAGCTGGTTTGTCTGCTGAAGCTGAACTGCGTACTCATTTTTCGCTTGATCGCAGGCTTGTGTCTTGTGCGCCATATTTGATCGATGTTTCTCGACCTAAAAAGTGATCAGTTATTACAAGTGTGGCAAGTTAAATTTGATGCGAAATTCGGGCATTTTTACAATAAGGGATGAGAAAAACAAAACTTAAAAAAAAAAGAAAATGTTACCTCTGCCCTAGATAAGTTAAAATCAGCATCGGCCTTCTGGAATCCCTCTATCGCCTTTTCCGCTTCTTTAAATGCCTTGTCGTAAGCCTTCTTCGCTCTCTGTAAACTTTCTATTTGTGCCTGTAACGACTGTGACAGTCTCTGGCCTTCTTGTAATTGTTTCTAAAAAGAGCAAAATAAGTATTAATACAATAATTTAATTACAAATTTTTAATAAAGAATTTATTAAGTTTACAGAAGACGCTGCTTTTTCTAATGGCTCTTGTAATGTAGTTGAAAATTTTTTGTGCGCATGGGAGCGTTCAAGTATATATTACGTAACAAATTTTGGAGAAGGGGGATCTTTAAACGTTCGATGCGTTACAGGGGCGGGGGGTCGAACTACGCGTTAGTAACATTGTTTTTCACTGAGGTCGCATAGAAAATCTCTCACATTTTTTTAAACGTCTTTTTTCAAAATTAATTTTATTTTTTTTAGCACTTCCGGTACTACGCTACAGTGACTTACTAGGAGGAGGGGTTTACAGAAAACGTTAGGGGCGTTACATGGGTATGGGGTCAAAAATCCCAAAAAGTGCGACAATACTGAACGCTCCCATGCCCCAACTTTGGCCGTGTTTTCGGGCACTTTATTTACGGATGAAGCAGTGAATGTTTATAAAAAAATTCAAAAACAAGTAATAATTAATTTTTAAAGTTCATTCAAATTATTGTGTATACATAATAAAATAATAATACAATATTTTAATTAAAATATATAATGTTATCTACAAGGAAAGGGGCTAAAAAACGTTGTTGTTATGGAGTATGCCGCAATGATACGCGTAGTAAATGCTTTTAGAAGAATTTATTATTTTATTTGTTTTCCAACGCCTTGTTTTAAATATCGCAGAAAACTAAATAAAATAAGTAAGCCAAACACTTAAAATATGTCCCAAATGTGCTAAATGCGATTTGTGGGTGAAGCAGTATGGACGAGGTGATGGTCGATTCCAAGGAATTGAAAAAGTTAATAAAGACACATGTATTTGGTCACTTCATTTTGAAGGAAAAAGTGTTCCAACAACCGAATATCCAGAACCCATCAATTGTGTAAAAAAGAAAACCAGTGATAAGCTAATATATTTAATTAATTATAAATATAATAGCTCACGCCATAACCTCAAATAATAAATTTTGTCGTAGGTAAAAGTCACTAGAACCTCGCTAAAAACATAGAAATAAGAAATATTTTGTCTTTTTGTAATTACTTTTACTTATTACCATAACAAGTAGAATACAGTTCTACTTGACATCTTAATTGTTATTATCCTAACCACTTAACTAATTCGAATTCGGCTCTATTTCCTCCTTGAGGATGACCATGGCACTTTAACCATCGTCGTAACTGAACACAATAATTTGTGTTCAGTTACGATGATGGTTGACAATTATTGTGGACTTCTATTCTAAGCACCATCAAGTACTTTTTCATTTTGTACTAATATTACAGGTGATAATGCTTGTTGCCCAGCCATATTTATAAAAAGTGCCCGAAACTTTCAACCTTCCGCCTTTTTATATGGCGGACGCGCTTGCGCTGAATATGCCCTTAAAAGGCCTTTGGTCACATTTGGTTTCTTTTTCCCCAGTTTTGACTGTAATGATTAGTCCAGTGGCCGCTTTAGGATTAAAAAAAATATCTTAAAAATGATACGTGGACCCATACCAAATCTGTACCAGATGCTATTGGCCTCAAGGCGAACACGTTGGTAAAGAACATTTTCATTTTAGAATTTGAGAAAAAGTTGTTTTTTTTTTGGTGCCCCCAGAATAAATCTAAGTTTTAAAAGCAAATCCTCTATTTGTATCTATATTTTCTTATACATTTCAGATGCCTCCAGTTTCAAGAAAAATGCAGATATTTTAGCAAAATTTCGAACAAGAATATTTTTATTAGCAGTTAACTTAGTATGAATTGGGGTTTTAATCATATAATAAGCATTTAAAGATGGCTGTTGAATATCGATGACAGTAATTTTAAGCTTGTAATTTATAAGATATAACTGGTTGCCTAATAGACTGGATTGCTTAAAGGTTCTCGCCCACTAACGCGACGCGGTGCGACGCGATTAAATGCATCAGGCATACTTTACATGTAATCAAATTGAAGCCCGCCCATCTAGGCGACGCGGCGCGGTAAAATGCATCAGGGATACTTTACATGTAGGTGACGCGTCGCTCTAATGGGCGAGCACCTTAAGGCTGTTAAATTGCAGAGAAGAGAAATACACATAAGTTGAATCTTCTGGCAGTAGGTGGAACCCTTTATATCGTACCAATTAAAGGTAAACTACTAAATAAAAGGGCAAGTTTCCCAAAAAGCGGCTTAAAAATCTGAAAGGCAATGAGTACAACATATGTTTTATGTATCAACTTTTTCGTAAAATCCAAAATAAAGCTAATATTCCAATACGGTAGTAAAGACTGGAATCCTGGAACCAAAATTTTAGACAAATACCATTTATCAAAAAAAAAACTGAACCCAGAACTGGCCAATAGTTTCGTGGTTACTGGGTATGATTGATAATTTTTTTGTGTCATTTTTGCTAGGTAATCTGTTCATTTTCAATTGAGAAGAATACCTGATTAAAAATGTATTGCATTAGTTGAAAAATCAGTAACCATGGTTAAAACAACAAAGAATGTATTTTATTGGTTCAAAAAGTTAGTAACCGTGATTACTAACAAGGTTTTTCTCGATCAAAAATGACAAATTATAGATACACTATAAGTTAAAAATGCGATAGGTAACTAACCTTTCGTTCTTCCCTTAAATCTTTAACTAAAGCAGTAAGTTCCTTTATCACATTTGCTTGTAAATCCTCAGCTACAACTTCGTGTTGTCCGGCCAAGTCATTAATTTCGTTCATCAGGGCTTTGAATGCTCTGCATGATGTAAATCTGAAAAATAAGATAAATTAATTAAAAAATAGGTAAGATCAGTCCAGTAGGTATTAGATCAGTCCAGTAGGTATTATGATTTTCAAAAAAAGTAAAAATATCAATTTTTCAAAGGTCTTTGCTTGTGCAGAATTCAGATGTACATAACTATAACACGAGAAATGCAGATCACTTGCGTTTACAGAAGCTAAAACTGCAGAAATCAATAAACAATTCACCTAATATTAAACTATATAATAACATTTATCTGAAAACAAGAAAGTTGCCTTTTAAAAGAATAAATTTATAACCAAACAGATTTTGATACAACACGCCTTCTACCGAGTTTAGGAATACATGACAACACCACCATATTGAAATAATGTTTTAATATATAATAGTCCTGTGTCGAATTTACAATATCTAGGATACCATATTTTATGCGTGATTTTTTCTATTTTATATTATAGGATTAACCTCTAGTTAACACATTAAAGACTTATCCTATTCTATTCTATTATTTTCTTAAGATCCTTACGTTTATAAGACATTCCATTTCCCTTGGTCTCGACTTTTATATATTCCCAGGCTAGGCAGTTTTTAAATTAATTGCATTTTTTTATTATTATAATTTTACCACAGTTCCTTTGGGAACGTGTGACAATTTACAAAACAATTGCCGCGATGATTTAATTATTTTTCACTTTGACTACGAAATAAAGGATATGTGAACAACAGAACTGTGGAAGTTTTGTGAAGACAAATCATATTTTATAATCAATCGATTTGTTACCGGAGATAAAAGCTGGGTTTCAGCCCTCCCGAGAAATTTAAAGCCGTGTTTCTGTAGAAAAAAATAACAGCAATTGTGTTTTAAACAGGCAAGGGGATTTAATAATGGTAACAGAAAAGTATCAAACGAGCTTAATGCTCTTAATCACCTCAGAGAGCTTATCATAGTGACAGACAGTATGGATTTCGTCTCAGAAGATTCACAGCTGATCTTCTTTCCTTTGTCTCACACAACTGGAACAAGTCCCTTGAATTTTTTGGTGAATCCCAGATCGTTGCTTTTGACATATCCAAAGCTTTCGATCAGGTCTGGTATGATGGGCTTCTTAACAAACTTCCTTCTTACGGTCTTCCACCTAAACTTTGCTCTTGGCTCTCCACTTTCCTTTCTAATCGACGTATATTAGTTATTGTAGATGGTCATTCTTCCAGCTTCTACCAAATGAATGCTGGGGTGCCTCAGGGCTCAGTACTGGCACTCACTCTGTTTCTTCTACACATTAACGATCTTCTTTCTTCCACAAGCAATCCCATTCATAGTTTTGCTGACGATAGTATCTTCCACTCTAACATTCAACTTCTTAAGCCAGTCAATAAGCTTGATATGGAAACCAAGCGTAGGTCAATGTGGATGTCTTTCTCACAGACCTTAAACTTATCTTGGATTGGGGCGCCAAAAGTCTTGTTCAGTTTAAATATCTCCACAACACAGTCCTGTTCGCTGTAGCGAAAAAAGTCTCCCAGTGCTCATCCGTTACATATGAGCGGCCAAGTTCTGCAGAACAAAGTCATTTAATCTTGTCGGCGTTACTTTTGAGAATAACCTCAACTGGCACAAAACCATTGCATCCATAGCCTCAGCAGCTTCAAAAAAGCTTGGATTCCTCTTTCGAGTCAGAAGGTATTTTGATTTTTCAAATCTGTATACTCTGTATGTATCCCAAATCAGACCCTCTTTAGAATATTGTTCTCATGTCTGGGGAATGGCGTCCCCTACAACACTTAGCATTCTGGACTCCATTTAAAGAAGAGCTGTTCGTCTTATTAATGATCCCACGCTTCCTCCTTTTGCCCACCGTCGAGCTGTGGGAGATCTGTCGCTCTTCTATAGGTATTTTCACGGCTTCTGCTCAGAGGAGATGTGGTTAGTTGTGGATCGAGGTGATAATTGTATTCATTGAATTCTAAGAAAAAATGTGTAAGAGCCATTTTTATGTAAAATTTTATTAGCCATACTTTTTCTTGCAACTATTTAAAAAAAGGAAGATATAGGCAAAAAAATATATTTTATTAATTTTATCCCATTTTACCTCCACAAATCCCGGTTGAAATCAAGGGTACTTTACTTTTTAAGGTATGTTGAGGACACCAAATTAAAGATCTCTACAAAAATCCAGCTTGTTCGGAATTATTTTAAAGACAAAAGGATCATTTATTGGGCTATATTCAAAAATTAATAAAATTAAAACTTGCTCAAAAGTGAATTATAGTGATGTGAATGACTTTTAAGGTATATCCTCAAGTAAAAATACTTATTTTGTAGAAACAACGCTTAAAAGTTAATAAACCGACTTAAGATGAGTAATTTTATTTAAAATTATAAAATTAAACATAATTAATATACCGTTACAGGTACATTGTTTATTTACAGAGTACATACGTACTTATATTCGGTATTTATTACACACTTCTTGAATTTCCGTAATATTAACACGGTTTTTATTTGCGTTTTTACTAACAAAGATTTACATACTTTAATATCTACAGTTATTTTAATTTGTTCGAACTATTTTTCATAATAAACTCGGAAAAATATTTCCGTTGTAAAAATTTCGCATAAAATTGAAAGTAAATATTTTCCTTGCAAGGCAACTTTTTTTATTACTCTTTTATTATAATAACTATTTAAATATGTTTATACTTTTATTATAGAGTGTGGAGAAATATTAGTCTATTAAACCGAGCATGTACGTACTGAGCATACAGGAAGTTTCAAAAGACATGGGACAATGCTTAATGGAAGATACCTTGACAAAAATAAGACAAAAATGTTATTAGTCCAGTAACTGATGACCTGAAAGTACCCAAAGCTGTAAATAAATCTGTACAGTTTCAATTTGTGGCGCAATTCTTAGGTCTTCGCACAATGGAAACTGTGTCACAAACATGGAAAAAGTTAACATTTCCGGAGTGATGTTGTTCAGTGTGTTTAATCAACTTTGCCGGTGCAGTGTGTTTACAAGAACTCTCCCGCCTTTCCCCTTTGATTATATCAATGCCAAACAAGGTTTGTTTACTTTAATTCTATCCAAGAATTCGTTAAATTAAGTTGATAAACTTAACACGTATTGTTTCATAACTTTCCTGCAATAAACTGCAACTTTATGCACCACGACCTGCTGACATCATATCGTTATTAATTTACTAATTTAATGGAATGACATAAATTACCTAATAGGTTTCTTTTCAGCAAACTGAAGCAGAGAAAATCGCATTAATTTGAGCCAAGGCCGAACGTTAGTGTTTTCCTTTGAAAACCGTAAAAGCTCGGAAATTTTACGCTTGTTATGTGGTGCTGAATTAATTAAAACCACAATTTATAACAGAATGTATTGCGACTAAAATTAATAATCGATAAGTTCGACATTAGGTTATTTTCAAGCTTTTTTCCTACACAACAACAATTTAGCAACTTTATGTGTAAAACGCTATAACAGAGGTATAAGTAAAAGTTTCTTCTGATTACACAGGTTCACGGTGTGTGGGTGCCTTACTAAGATTTTCTGGTGTGTTTTTTTCCGCTGAACACGAATCTGAAGTCAAAATTGGGGGTCAAACAGCAAAAAATCAAGAAAAGGCATAATTTCAGATATTAACATTTTTTTTTATTTAAAACGTCAATTCGCATAAACTATAGAAGATACACAAAACCTTATATGACATAAACTATGTATTTTTACAAGACCTTTATTTTAAGTTATATAATCTTTTTGTCTAAATATTTTTTGAGTTATAATCAAAAAACTAAATCTCAGGATTCTTTCAAGGCGGAAAAAAAATAAAATTACTTTTCTTATTTTTGGATGATTTTTGCAAATTTTAAGTAATTTCGGATTCCACTAAATAATGACAATAATAAAAAAATATATTTTTCCCTATTTTGGACCTAAATTTTGTGTCAAACTTACAATTTCGTTTGTATCTTCTTTATCATTTATCTTATTAAAAATGTTTACATAACTTTTTATATAGACAATTTGAAAAGCTATATTATTTGTTTTATGAATTTTTGTTTGTGTGAAAATGTTTTTTTGGGTCTAGCTCAAATATCTTTTTAAGCGCTATTTGTCAGAAGCTTGTGTCCCTAATAAAATATCATGTGCGGAAGAGTTTAAAGCTGGCTGTACTGTGGTTGATGGTTTGCCTCATTCTGATTGTCAATCCGCCAGTATCACTGACGAAAACATCGAAAAAGTTAAGGAAATTGCCCTCGCAGGTCGTCGTGTGAGCATCAAGAAGATAGCAGCCGATTTTGGTGTCTGAGTCGTTCAGATCGGTCTAGAGCAGTGGTTCCCTACCTTTTCTTAGTCAGGACCCTTTTTGGATTCATGTAAAATGTCCACGACCCCCATTTGTTTTTATCAATAATAAAATAAACTAAGCCTTTCAACAATTTTTTAACAAAAATAAAATAAAAACCTCAATGTAACAAGATTTCATATTCTTGGTTGAGAATGCGTCAAGACCAATCTCAAGTCGTCTTGAACATCCCGTCTATTTCTCGCCCTTGTTTTAATTCGCAAAAGGGTTGAAAAACCACCATACCATCCAAATGAATATTTTTTACAAAACCAAGTAGCTGGTAACATGAACTAACATCTGTAGTCTTTAAGTTGAAAAAAAAAGAGAGGGGATCCTCTTATTTCAGTTTTTATTTGCTCAAGCACATCTGCTGACATATCCGAAATGCGTCTTTGAATTGAGTTGTTGGACAAAGATATATTTTGCATCTTCATCTCAATCGCTTCTCCAAGAATCTAACTGACTTTAATAAACTGACTATAATAAATGATAAGCGTTTTGGCAATTGTATGAGGCTTTTTATTTTTAGCGATTTCGATAGCAATTTCGTACGATGCTTGGACTACGGCTTGGCTTGTTGCTGCTGAAAAATCCCAGTAGAATCCAGCTTTTAATGTTTTAAGCGAGTTTCACATCGTTTGAAAAAGTCCAGATCTATTGCGACATGTTCTGAATGCTTTGTTTCCAAGTGGCGTTTGAACTTTGACGGTTTCATAAGCTCAGTACTAAGAACAACACACTCGCTTTGCCCGTGTTGCCAGTTCAGTCGAGAAAAATCCGTGTTGCCAAATGCAAAAAAAATATAAAAAATTAAATACAATGTAAGTCCTCGCTAGATATTGTTCTCACAAAGAGGAAGAATATATTCCGTGCTGTTTTTTGTTTCTTAAAAATATAGGAAGCTGTCAGCGACCCCCTTAAAAAGACCATGCGACCCCCTTGGGGGTCGCGACCCACTGGTCTAGAACGTTACAATTTGCGCATGAGATGAGTTGGAACGCAGCTTCTGCCAAGAGTGCTGAATTTGTTAAATGTATTAATGTAGCTAAAGAAATGATTTCTTTGGGCCAAAATGTTATCGACGGCATCATTATCGGTGATGAGACATGTGTCTATGAATATGACATCGAAACTAACCAATGATCATCGAAATAGCGCTTCTGGGATGACCCACAGATGACAAAACACGACAGAGACAATCCAAAATGAAAGATTTGTTGAACGGTTTCTTTAACTGTCGTGGCGTGGTCCACTCTGAACTTTTCCGCCATACTATAAGGAATATTACGTGAGCGTATTAAAGCTTTTGGGAAAAAACGTCCATCGCAAGAGGGCAGAATTGTTCCTGTAAAAAAGGTTAAATTTTCCTACAAAACTTTTAAACAAAATATAGATTTATGTAAGGTCTTTTCTTAAGCTCTCAGCTCGTGTATGGAATAGATTCCTTGCATAAAATTTATTTTGAATCAAAAACATATTAAATCTCTTTTTTGCCTATTTAAGAACCATCTGCTTAATATCTTTTCTCAAAAAAAAAAATAGTTTTGGCGTAATTATCATTTAAAGTTCCTGTCTGGCCCTGACGTCAGACCAAAACGACTTGCAATTGTTAGTGACGACAGGAAAAAGACCGTTGCCACATTAATTAAATTTTTACTTTTTTGGTAAGGTTACCTCGGTTTTTCTTAAATTTCTGTAGAACTTTTTTTGATATATATCTAATAGATTTGTAGTTTTTTGTTCTAATTCAATAATAAACACATGGATATGTAACTACACTCCTGGACATTAAAAACCAGAGAAAGAAAATTTTGTTCAAATTCAATCTTACATAACTTTATTAGTTTTCCATCGATTTTTATCATTTTTTGTCAAATTGTAGGCACTATCATTCCGATTCTTATTCAATACCGGGCTTTTAAAAATTTTAAATGGGCTTGGTGTTATACAAGGTAGAACCACAAAGTGCATTTTGCCCTAAATTTCAAAACACTCTGTGGATGAATTTAATGACACAATGATAAATCTTTATAGGACATTAGAAAGCCACATCTTTTCCTAACACTTCATTTTTTCATTCATGTCCATATCTTTATTCTTAAAGAAAACACAAATTTTTAAAGAAATATATGCAATTTACAACAATAACAGAAATTAAAACATTACATTTCAATTAAGGTACCTTTGCAGAACGTTGCATAGTAACGTAACGATTATTGTTTATAAAAAGTGCATCGTTATTTAGCATTATTTTTAAATGCGACCTGAAGATGTTGCTCAAGCTGTTGCATTGAACGACGATGGTCGTGATATACGTTACATTGCAAATTTCTTGGAGAGAGCCAGGAGCACTATGCACCATGCAATAAGTAGCTTCCGCCAGACAGGTGAGTACGTGCGACGTCCAGGCTCAGGAAAACCACGAGTCCCAAGTCAAAGAGATAATCATTTTGTTACTCTAAGTGCTTTACGGGATCGTGGAGTAACATCTTATATTATTAGTCGTCGACTTGAAAATGTACGTGGCACAAGAGTGTCTGGACGAACAGTTCGCCGTAGATTACGTGAACAGGGATTGATTTTAAGAAGACCAGCAGCTTGTCCAGTTTTACTTGCAGCCCATCGTGCTCAACGATTAGCTTTTGCCCGTGATTATAGAGACTTTTTATTCAGAGATGAATCGTTTTTGTTTGCGTTCGCCGGATGGGCGTGAGCGTGTATGGACAAGACAAGGAGAACGATTTTCGGATTGTTGTATATCTCCAAGAACACCTTTTGGAGGTGGTGGTGTCATGGTATGAGCTGGAATTTCAATAGAAGCCGTACAGACCTTGTTTTAATTGAAAATGGCGCTTTAACTGCCAACCGTTATATCGAAAAATGTTTATCCGACCACGTCATTCCTTTTGCTCCATTTGTTGGTGATAATTTTTGTTTGATGCACGATAATGCTAGGCCTCATGTCGCAAGAGTTGTCAATGATTATCTGGATGAAATGGACATTCAACGATTAGATTGGCCTCTACGAAGCCCTGATCTAAATCCAATCGAGCATGTGTGGGACATGTTGGGGAGGCTTGTTCGTAACCGATAACCAGAAACCATTCCAGATCTTCGAGTAGCTCTTCTTGAAGAGTGGAGTAATATTTCGCAAAGGGCGATTGCCAATTTTGTTCAAAGCTTAACACGTCGCATGGCAGCAGTTATTAGAGCACGAGGGGGTAATACACGAAATTAAGGTTTATTTATCTGTTTAATTTGTCTGTTATGTTTTTAGTTTTTGTTTCTGTTGTAAATTGCGTATTTTTTCCCTAAATTAAAGATACTATTGTAAATTGCATATTTTTCTTTAAAAATTGTGTTTTCTTTAAAAATAAAGATATGGATATGAATCAATAAGTGAAATGTTAAGAAAAGATGTGGCTTATCAATGTCCCACAAAGATTCATCATTATGTCATTAAATTTTTTCACAGAGTGTTTTAAAATTTAGGGCAAAATACACTTCTTGGTTCTACCTTGGATAACACCAAGCAAATTTTTGCAAACACGGTATTAAATGAGAATCAGGATGATAGTGCCTACAGCTTGACACAAAATGATTAAAATCGATAGAAAACTGATTAAGTTATTTAAAATTGAATTTGAACAAAATTTTCTTTGTCCGATTTTTTATGTCCACGAGTGTATTTCAAACTCGTTTCACCTTATAATAAGTTTAGGCTCCTATTTGGTTAAGGATCGATTAACTGAGTGGAATTTTAGAGAAAAAAAAACCATTCCATTTAAAATTTTAACTTCTAAAATGCCTGTGTACCTATTCACCTAACTCGCTTAAACGACGAATCCTTATTTTTTTAATATAAAAGAAAGCAAAACGTATCATCTGTTAATTAACCATATTTTACACTCCGAATTCATTAAAATAATTTTATAATTTTTTAATTTTATTTTAATATTCAGTGAAAGTCCTTTGTTTCTTCATCTATTTTTTTCTCTTGCTTTCATGTTTTACGGGAAGGAAACGCATAGGATTGATTTAAATTACAATTAATTAACGTTTTATTATTCTTATGTTTACTCTGATATTAATTTACCTAAGTATTAGAACGTAACATGGGCTTCCTTTAACAAAATTATTAAAAGAAAACTTGATTTCCTATGAATTTTGTTAAATAAAATATAAATGCGTTGGTAAACACGATTCCGTTATGTTTTTACTTCCCTCGCTAGCTTTAAACCTTTTTGCATCGTATTAATTAACTGCCTCTTGCTTAACCTAATACATTCATGGCACAGGGTCATTTAACTAAAAGAGAACATGGCCATATTTGTGGTTTTCTCGTATTAAAAAAAAATGTGGATTCTATAGCCATCTTGTGTATTTTTGCCCGTAGAATCCTAAAGAATACTTAAAATATAATTTGAATTGAAACAAAGGTTATACGACATAAAACTTACAAATTCTTAATAGAGCAATTTAATTGGTTAGTTTTCAAAAGCGTCTTATTTGTTCGAGAAGATTCAATAAATATATTTTATATCAATTTTTAGTATCAACAGAATTAATTTAATAAGAATGAGAATATGCGATTTATTTAAATTGGAAAATAGAACAAGTTAAAAATAAATACTATACACTGTATAGTGTATAGTATGTAAAATAAATGTATTGGAAATGGGTTGCCTAAAAAATTATGGTCAATGCTATGATTAATTAGAATTAATTAGAATTCGTATTTTTTTATAGTATACAGGGTTATTTACCCAACCCGTTCATTAAAAGTTTTTTGGGATGTAATTTAGAAACGGTTTTTGAAATTTGGGTTTAAGGTGAGTTGTAGGTGTGCTTCTTTATTAAAATATTTTTAACTTCCTCTCACTTCCGGTTTAACCGGAAGTTGCTGTCAACTTGCTTATTTTAAACGGAACACTCTGTATATCATTGTATTTTTGGATTCTGCATGCAATTCTAAACACATTTTATGTATAATGTCCTATACCTATGTCTAACCGTGTTTGAGATATTTGACCTTGAATCCAAAACATGTCTTCGGCGTAATCACTTTTGCAATAGCATATTTTTGTATTTTCTAAAGATTTGATCCTTATGTTTGGCAGAATATTGGAAAATGATCTCAGGTTTACCCTTTTGTCATTTTTGTTGTCTAATTGCATACAGGGTGTTCAAAATTCTGCGGCAAACATTCACATTTTCAAAGTTGCAAAAGTAGTTTTTTCTAATGGGACACCCTGTAACTTTAAGTACATTCCTAACCATTTTCAAAATAATCAGGTATTTCATAAAACTATTGTATTTATTCGGCTAAAACTTTACATTTCGCGTAGTTAGCTATGGAAAAACAATTACTGTGGCAGATGACTCAGATGAGTAAAGGTCGCATCTAATTCGGATTCTGTACTATTAGTTTTTTAGGTATTTATCTTTATGTTCGTGACTTTTTTAACTTAATCATGCAAATTTACAATCAGTTTTCATAGAACTATAAGTAAATGTTATGAGTGTAAATTACATGAGGGAGAAGTTGCCCAGTGACAACTCTCCATTGGTAGGTTACATAATATATAATTACTAGACTAACAAGTCTGTTGGCCAGAGTTTCTTCAGTCTTCTTACAACCTCCGGGGGAGTGTATAGGTGCCTTGCTTCAGCATTAGGATGGTCTGGTAATCCATTTAGGTAGTGTCTCATCATGGAGTGTCTTGTTGCTTACATACCAGGGTGCATTAAATATTTTCTTAGAATTTTTGATTGTACTCTTTGCATAATCTTGATATTTACGGGTCTCGAGCATCCCCCTAGATGGATTCCATGGGTCCATATAGGTTTTATTATACATTTGTACAGTAAGAATTGTTTTCCATAGGAAGCTTTGATTTTCTTCCTAAAAGCCATTTCATTTGCCGGATTTAAATATTTATTTGGGCTTTTTTGGCTTGTATATAAGGTTTCTATGTTAGTTTTTGGTCAAGAATTAGGCCAAAGTATTTTACTTGGGTGTTAACTGGAAGTTATATTCCATTGATGGTTGTCAGAGGACATTCTTCTGTTCGGTTTGTAAACGTTACATGTAAGGATTTGGTCTCATTTATTTTCACTTTCCATTTAATAAGCCAGGTTTCTAATTGGTTAAGGTGGTTTTGCAAGTGCGCAGTTGCAGCGATGGGGTTTTCATTGGCGGAAATTATAGCAGTGTCATCCGCAAATGTTGCCATCAGTGTTGTGTTTGTGGTAGGGATATCTGCAGTGAATATGAGGTATAGGTAGGGGCCCAGCACGCTAACCTGAGGTACTCCTGATGGGAAAGTATGTTGAAGTTTCTGTATTCAATTTTACTTGGAAGTAACGATTTTCAAGGTAGGACTTTAGGATGAGGTAATAGGGAGTTGGAAGGATACGTTTAAGTTTGTATTGGATGCCGACATGCCAGACTCTGTCAAATGCTTTTTCTACATCTAGGAATGCTGAAGGGCAGTATTTCTTTATTTCAAAACTTGTATGGATTTTGACAATTCTATGAATTTATTGTGTTGTGGTTAGTTGTGGTTATTTGGTATTTCACAAAAGCCAGATTGATAAGTAGTTATCTCTAAATATAAGTTAGTGTATTCTTTCATTCTTTTAAGTAAAAGCCCTTCAAATATTTTGGACATTATGGGCATTATGGGCAGTGATTGACTTTTGGAAGTAAACTCATTTAAGCATGGAAAATTTTACATAGTAAAAGGGCATCCTATTTTAAAAATTAAATGGCAATTCAAATGCACAATGTTACAAAAATATATAAAAAGAAAAACGTTTTACTTTATTGCCACAACATGCAATTCTTTTATGTGTAAATACATTTATCTGTGTCCTTCAAACGCATTTATATTATTATGTTGCTCTCATTTATAGACGTTTCGTATTCTTGAAATGCGGAAAACTTTAAAAACCGTGTTATTTAGTAAAACACGTCGTTTTCACTAAAATAAAATCGCCCATAAAATAATATTGCTCTCTCTAAAAATAAGACCATCGGTGCTAAAAATACTTAGTGCGACCACTTTGTGGAATCATTTTATAGCATAAAGTTGAGGTTTTTGTATATTGCACGGAAATAGGATGCTTAAAATACCTGTTAGCCAACGTACATGCAGGTTCCTAACAGTTTGCGAAATTTAAAGGAGTCCAGGATTGTATTATTAAAAATATAAAAACTTTACCACTATTTTCTATTGGTAGTAGTCCATTGAAAATTTACATTTGGGGTTGCATATTTTAGAGGACGCAATTTTATTATTTAGATAGGAGAGGGGGTAAAAAAATCTTAACTTGAAGTTTGTGGGGTCACAACCCTCAAACTGGGTCGCCATCTTGGAAAAAGGGGTGAAATTTTTGGCATTTATTAGGTAAACTATTGGGTATACCAAAAAATTTTAAAAACATTTTTTATTGCAAATTAAATCTTCTACAATTTAAGTCCAGTAACTTTTTCTTGTAAAATTAAAAATAACAAAGATATTAAATAAACACAATCAAAATTTTTGGACAAATTTTCTTTTGGACGCCATAATTTATTTTTTTTTATTATATTTTTTAGTTTGGGTTTTTTAGCGCTGTGAAGTAAACACTAATTTTTCCTACAGATAAGTATAAATTTATATCAATTATATGGTATAGTTTTTAATTATTTTTTTATTATTTTTATAATAATGCTTTTTATTATAGACATTTAAATAATGTTATTTAATAGTTATTGACTCTTTTCCCAACCACCTACGAGGTAGAGTCTGGAGGCGCGTTTTTCTTACGTGGTATCTCCAGTAGGCATAATCCATGGTCAATTTTTAAGTGAGATCGTTACTGCGTTTTTAGTCTTTTTGATGAGCCTGGCAGCGGCTCCGGATCTTTTTGGATTTCAATAATAAATTGTTGAGAGAGAAGTGGAGTCATTGTTGGCGGTCCGTCTTCAAAATCATTTTCGTCAATTAATTGAGAAATTTCTATTTTGTTGCTGCAGGTCTCCCCAGAACAATGTAGGCATGCTGGGGAACATTTGAGGCCTGCTTTCCGACATCCACACATCGCTTCACAGTTTTCTTTACATCGACAAAATATTAATTTCTTAGGCTCAGAGGGCACTGGAGGTTTTGAGCTTTGCACTGAAATTAGACTCGGAAGCTGTGAAAGCTTGCTGTATCTTGTGTTGGAGGAAGTGATCACAAATTAAATGTATTCTTTGTCACTGACTTGGAGAGTCGTTTATATCTAATGGTGTTAAGAGAATCATCATCTTTATTGCCACCTTATAAAGCGATGAAAAAACGTTCACCAATGACAGTGAGCAAAGCAGGATCGACTGTCTTGTTGAGGAACAACGCTTTTTCACTTGCTAACTTCAAGGTTTTATGATGAAGTTTTTAGTCAATAATTATTTAATAACAATGTCTATATAAAAAAATTAAAACTATGCCACATCATTGATATAAATTTATACTTATCAGTAGGGAAAATTAGTGTTCACAGCGCTGTAAAACCCAAACTAATAAATATAATAAAAAAAGTATATAATAAAAATTCTTTGTTGAGAACCACTTTACAAAAATGCTCTGATGTTTTTTTTAATAAAAAAAATAAATTATGGCGTCTAAAAGAAAATTTCTCCAAAAAATTTTATTGTTTTTCTTTAATATCTTTGTTATTTTTGATTTTACAACAAAAAGTTACTGGACTAAAATTGTAGAGGATTTAATTTGCAATGTAAAAATGTTTTTAATTTTTTTTTTGTTTAACCAATAGTTAACCTGATAAACGATAAAAACAATTTTACCCCCTTTTTCCAAGATGGCGGCCGAAGTTGGAGGGTTGTCACCCCACAAACTTCAAGTTAAGCTTTTTTTGAGCCCCCCTCACATCAGCCTAAGCGTCCTTTAAAAAATGCACGCTTAGGCCAAAAAATGTAACATTTCAATGGACTATTATAGGCAAAAATATCAATTTTGAGAAGTGATTCGAGTGACGTATTCTTCATTTTTTATTTCAAATCAAACAAAATTGTTTTTTTAACGAACACTATTTACAGAAGTCGGTATTCGCAAAAACGAATTATTAATTTGTCATTCCTTAAAATAATTGGTTTAGTCCATAAAGGCTTCTTGAAGCCTAACAAGTAAAGTACAGTAAGTGAAGCAAGTCTCAAAGGCGGCAAGTTCCATAGCTTAGACACTAGGGATAAAGGACAAAGGGGTATACAAAGAGAAAAGTACCGGGCTTTACAAGATGGACTTTAAACGGACGCCTTAGTTCCGTAAAAAAAGGTATCAGCATTACATTACACTTTTTTTTTCTAGCTTACAAACCGGCTTGAGACAATAATTATGGTTATCGTGCTAGAAAGATCTGTACGACAGTACTGACTCTTGGTGTAGCATTAATTAGGTGAAAACTCGAAGAGTAAACATTAAACAGTATCGGAAAGCAAAAGTACAGCTAAATTCCTGGAAACTTTAATAGATTTTGCAGCATTTTAAAGTCAATAACAAATACCACTTGCTTATTAAAAAAAGACAAAATCAGCAACATCTCTTAGTTGTTTGCAAGGTAATGTAAAAACCCAATAATTACCAAAAATTTACAAAAACACAAAATCATACATGATACACACCGTACGGACGTTGAAAAAAACCCACAGCAGATTTTCTTTTCTTTGTCTAACATTTGAATAGGTTACTTGGGGAATTCCAGATCGTTTGTCTTGACATATCCAAGGCTTTTCATGTCTGGTATTATGCACTACTTAACAAACTTTCTTTCTACAGTCTTTCACCTAAACTTCATTCCTGGCTCTCTAGTTAATTATACTCAACGTTTAACAGTAATTGTAGATGGTCTCTCTTCTAGCTTTTACAAAGTGAATTCTGGGGTGTCCTAGGGCTCAGAACTGTTCTTTACATCAACCATACTCTCTGTTGCACAATCTGTTTTTTATTTATTTAGAAATAACAAAACAAAAGCCATAAAGCCAGTGGTTGTATAGACAAA
>JAHBCN010005706.1:0-53691 GCA_019359885.1 Listronotus oregonensis | reverse complement strand
TAATTTTCTATTATATACAAAGTTTAATCATTACAATTATGAGTTATTTCATCCAATTATAATAACATTTAAATCAAACTTACTGGTAGTCTTCTTCGTCCTTTTTCTTCGGTTGGTAGTTTTTTACGAGTCGCCTAAAACAAAAATCTAATATTAGTTTTTGGTTTTTAGTACTTAATTAAAATTAACTTAAATTTAATTCAAATACCTATTTTACAAGATGATAAGAAAACAGGGTGTTTTATTTAAAACTTGTGTTTATAAATTTTTTTACTACTTATATTTCAAGACTTGGTAATAACACTGAGTGTTGTTAGGTGCCATTTACTTTTCCACTAAAAAGCTGACGCTTTTGACCGTAACTTTTTTTTAGAAATTTTTGTTAGTTGATTGAAGATTTCAATGGAAATTTTAAAATAAACCAAATCCAACAATAGATGCTCGCGCTCAAAGCACTTCGAAAAAAAATGGTCGCCTGTTTTTTGTTTTTGAAAAAGCTATTACCTTAGGCAAAATGACAGGACAAGAAAATTATGTGTCAGAGCGACAGATTTCCAAACGATCTGGGCATAAGCCAAATGGTAGTATACCGCAGGCATGCATAATGATTCACATAGCTTTTTATTCTGCAGTACCTTGTTTGCGTCCACAGGTGTCCAGCATATTTGAGTGATTATTTTATAGTCTGGACATACACTGCAACGCAAAATTAAAGGATATCGTTTTTTAAACAGTAATTTTAAAGTTAAATAATTTAGAAACTAAAAAAGCATTTTTAATTACTTTTTTTAGGTCAAAGGTACATCAATCTATTTTTAAATTATTCATAGGGGAGCATTTTATTACAACGTAGTTTAATTGTACAGGGTAAAATAAAGAATATGTTTCATAGGCGGTTTTCTATTTCGCGTATGAAAAGTAAGTAACCAGTCAAACTTCAGTTTTTTCCTAGTGTGCAAGGCCTGGAGTTTATCTACTAAATAGTTTTTGAAATTTGTCTCTAACTTTAATAGTTTTGAAAATAAGCAATTTTTTCCTATGCCATGTCCATTTTCACATTAAATATTATGATGTTGACCAGTTTAGCCACAAAGTGATTACCATTGTTACTTTGCATACTGATGACAGTTTCTCAATTAATTAAAATAAGATCGCTACTTTTATACGAATAGTTTTCAACTTAAAATGCCTAGACGTCATTTGAGTTTAGAAGAAGTAAGTAGAGGTCTGGGTATGTTAGATGCTCGTATGGGTCAGAGTGAACTTGCGATCCGTTTTAATGTATCCCAGAGTGTAAACTGTCATCAGTATATAATGTAAACATGATAATCACTTTGTGGTTAAATTGGTAAACATCATGATATTTAAGTAAAAATGGACAGCGCATAGGAAAAAATTGCATACTTTTGCAACTATTAAACTTAAAGACAAATTTACCATTTTAAAAAAATTAACCAAATTTCAAAAACTAGTTAGTAGATAAACACCTGACCTTGCATACTAGTGAAAAACTGAAGTTTGACTGGTGTCACCCATTTCCCATACGTGAAATAAAAAACCTCCTGTGAGACATACCCCTATATTTCACTCTGTACAATTAAACTACGTGGTAATAAAGTGCTCCCTCATAAATAATTGAAAAAAAAAATTGATGAACTTTTGATCTAAAAAAAGCAATTAAAAATGGTTTATTAGTTTCAAAATTTATAACTTTAAAATCACTGTTAAAAAAAAAACGATATCCCTTAATTTTGCGTTGTAGTGAGCGGGAAAAACCCGGTGAAGTTTTACGAGTATAAAATAAAAGAAATAAGATTTTCTTGCCCTATATTGTACACTATTAAACCCGTAGAAAAAATTATCATTTAATGCCATATTAGTAAATATATTATTGGTAATTGTCTCGAAAGTTGCTCCACTCCGATTTTGACCAAATTTGGTATACAGAGGTTTTTTGGGGCGCTGATGACGAATCTGAAAACAATTTTTTTGCAACGTTTCGTTTTCAATATACTCATCATCAAATTTGAATATCAAACTAAACTTATTTTCACTCTATTCCCCCTTCTTTTTGCACACAATTTATCATTTTTACACTAAATTGGCACACAATAATTCATAAACACATTATAAAAAATTGTTTTTTTTTAAATTTATTTTCACCCTTTTTTAAATTAAATTATGAAATTTTAATGTCAAAGGCCGCGTCCATATTTGCTGATAAAATCCCTAGTGTATACATGGTTACGGCGTAAACGGCGTTTGAAATTGGAGGTTTCCAATTAAAATTAAATTAAAAAGAAAAAGGTGGAAAATAAATAGAAAAACAAGTTTTTAAAAGGTGTTTATAAAATTTTGTATGCCAAATTAGTGTATAAATCAAAAAATCTGTACAAAAAGAAGGAATAGTGAAAATAAGGTTAGTTTGATTTTCAACGTTGAAAATGAATATCTTGAAAACGAAACGTTGCCGAAAAAAAATTGTTTTCAGATTCGTGATCAGCGCCCCAAAAAACCCCCGTATACCAAATTTGGTCAAAATCGGAGAGGCAACTTTGGAGACAATTACCATAATATTTAAAAACAGCTGTAGATATTAATATCTGCAATAAAAATTAAAACTAACTTTATCGGCTCCGTTTTGCTTAAGTCATTAACTTATTGTCATATTGATAGCATATGTCACTTAAAAAAAAACAGCTTTTTAGTTTGTTTTTTAAACTGCACTTATTTTTTATTTTTATTGGCCCGTAAATTACGAAAATATCATTATTCTCGTCCTACATTTCTCAGATTTGACTTATTGTTGTACTGGTCCATTTAAAACCCTAACTATCAAATTAAAGCGATTTATCTTAGTGAATATTTTAGGTTGTACAGTAACGGCCACACAACATTCTTCTTCCCTTTCGTAAAATAGGTTTATGCCACCTTCTATTGAATATAAATACCTGTTGAAAAACTTAATAAGAAACAGGTGCCGTTGTTAGTATCTAAAAATATTTTTTAAATTGCCAAACCTAACTTTAGATCAAAAAGTATTAATTATTCATTATATTGAGCAAAGAGGATGGCCAGAAAGGGATGTGACGGAAGAGCTTAACATCCCAAAGAGTACTATTCATTTTGTTTAAAAAATGGCAGGAAACACACTCCTTTGAGAGAAGAGTTGGAAGTGGTCGCCCCAAACTACCGAATCAAGAACAAGACAATAATTTAGTTAATGTTTTGAGAAACCAACCATTTAAATCTGTAGTTACAAGCAAACGGAAAGCAATTTCCCAGGATCGGTTAGAACCTCACGGCGAAGAATAAGAAGACATATCGATTTGACTCGACACAGACATTTAAATCTGTAGTTACAAGCAAACGGAAAGCAATTTCCCAGCATCGGTTAGAACCTCACGGCGAAGAATAAGACAAATATCCGAATTGCGCTGCCACCCGGCAGCCTTAAAACCGTTTTTAACAAATGCAAATAAAGAACAACGCATTGGATTTGCTGTACAATTTTACTTGGAACCTCCGATTTTTTGGGAAAATATAATATTCACCGATGAAAAACTGTTTCAGTCGTGCTACAATGGGATACCTAAGGTATTCAGGCCTCAAGGAACACGATTTGATGAAAAGTATACCCAAAAGGACAGAAGTAGTGGGCGATTTCCGGTAAATGTTTGGGGGTGGCTGAGTGCACAAGGACTTGGTGTATGTTATTTTATCGAAGGAAGGTTCAATGCGGAGGTATATCTAGATCTACTACAGAATATCATACTTCCTTCTGTACTGGATCGATTTCCGGACAGAAATTTTATCTTTCAGCAAGATAATTGTCCCGTTCATACGGCCCGGCAAGTCAATGACTTGGTGGAAGAGTAGAGTATCAGGGTTTTACCGTGGCCCGCACGTAGTCCGGCTTTAAATGTTATGGAAAATGTTTGGGGCTTATTAGTTAAAAAATAAATAGGGAAAATGAGTTTAGGCCGCAAAATGTAAACGAACTTAAGTATAAAATTTTAGAGGCGTGGAATGAATTACGAGGAAATCCCCACTACGCCCGGGCTTTGGTCCATTCGATGCCTGGAAGGCTAAACTCTGTCTTAGAAAAGAACGGGGCCGCAATAAAATATTAAATTTGTTTGGAAGGATATTAAGGTTTGTTTGAATTTATTAAATTGTTAAGTAAAACAAGGTAAAAAAAAGCGATTAACAAAAATTGGCAGAAAAGTCATAATTTGACAAATTTTTTGTCAAAATTTAATGGCCGTTAATATTTTTAATCAAAATATAATTACGGACTCATTCTAAAAAGTACAAACATACAAATGTAAGAACACAAATAAATATTTATTATGTAATCGAAAAGCAGACATTAGGTAATTCCACCAATTCTCCTGTTTTAAATATATTTTAATGAACCGAGTTAATTTTCACATTAAAGGTGTAAAGCGGTATGTTAATTCATTACTCTAAATTCGAAAACTGTCCATTTTATGTAACACAATGTAACAGAACGTACATTTTAAGAGAAATTTTACTTTCCCCGGTTTATTTTTAGCCTTAAAATGTGTAAATTATATGTAAAAAGCAGTATTGTTTATCAAAAACAAACATTCTCAGAATTAATTTTGATTGCGGCAGGTATAATCGTACAGAGTTTTCATTTATACCTTGACATCCACTTGCAACGATAAGTAAAAAGAATAGAAAAACATTTCTTGTATAAAAGTTTCATAGTTTCTCTTTTATTATACCACAACCAACCACCTCCTTTTTCCAGGTTATAAACTTATTTTATATTTTTGACCCCATGGCATGTGATTACGTTCGCAACGACCTGGCTTGTGCTAGGGTTTCTAACCTCGAATCGGGTAGGCCTGATATTCTTTGGCTTAAACTTACTTTCAGATCTTCTACCAAATGTATCTGCGGTATATACCGGTCCCCGTCTGACAATTCCCATACCGAGTTCTTTGATTTCCTTACAATAAAAGTAATCGTCCTCGGGGATTTTAATGTTCATAATAAACACTGGCTAGGCTCTACAAAAACTGATACGCAAGGCAGAGTAGCCAAAAATTTCGCAATCAGCAACTCGCTCACCAATTTAATTGTGGAACCCAGGCGCGTAGCGCTGGAGGGGGTTTAGGGCTTAAAACCCCCATGAGACAAAAAAATTAACCCCAAATGGCTGGCGGTAAGCGCCAACAAGTATGATCACGTGCTCAGGCAGTACAGGTGTATGCGGGCGGTGTATGCGATTGTAAAACTACTTTTTAATGCAGATAGTTGGCTTGTGATAATCTTTTGAAGAAAAATGGCAAAGCGATCAAATCAAAGCTCACTGCTAAATTATAAAAAAAAAAATTAACTGAAGACAATGAAGAGCAAGACAGGCATCAAATTCAGAATATAATCGTTACGGATCAAAGTACAGAGGTAAGCACTAAGTGCTTGAATGGTTTGGCATGATGATGTAATTGAGGTTTCGTATTAAGTATAAGAAACTGTCTGTCTGTATGAATTTTAGTCCAACTTGGGTCAAATGTATTTTCCGTTCTCGCGAGAAACTCGGGAGATGTAAAAGGTTGAAGTTAGTGGTTAAATATTTAAAAAGAATGTTTATTTATTCACTTGTAAACGGTTCATACTATTGAAATGCGGTTTTCTTGTAGATTTCAATTGAGTACAATGTCCTGTACAATGTTAAAAACTTTAAACTATTTTTCTATTTTAGGGTAGTTGTAGTGATATGACAGGTAACAAAGAGTTACCTAACCCCAATGTTTATAATAATAATGATATTGCTGTCTTAAAAAACGAGAATTTGTGTACTCCAAAAAAAAAAAATAAATGCTTTAAATACTGTGTGTGTTCCACAGATAAACTTCAACTTTCCCAGTAGTGGAGACAGAAATTTAAAATTTTAATTTCAGTGGCTCGGAAACTATAAGTGGCTAGCATATTCTGACACTGAAGATTGCGCTTACTGTAAATATTGTGCTTTATGCCCTCCTACTGATAAATCGGCTGGTGTAGGTAAACAGAAGCTTGGACAACTTGTAGTATCCAAATTTTGCAACTGGAAACAAGCACTCGAGAAATTTGAGGAGCATAAAAAAGCAAGTTATCACAGAGCTTCTACTGAAAAATTGACGTCATTGAAGTTAATTGTCTCAGGTATATCTGAATACATATACGAGTATTACAACCAAAGTGATCTACCTCTCCATACAACAGTATGAAGAGGTATTAGGTTCACGATAAAATTAGCTTTTCCGGATTTCATCAAAAATGTGTTGTTTGGGTCAAAAAAAGTCTAAATCAACAATAAAAAAATATGTCTGTCCGTCCGCCGTATTTTTTAATATATAACCTAATTTAAGATTTAAGATTATACTATCATTGTTAATAAATTTGTTTGAAAATCTTTGTATAAAATTTTTGAAACCCCCCCATTAGATCGCTGGCGCTACGCTACTGGTGGAACCTACCTACTTCCCTAGGGTTTCCATTCTAACCCCCTAGATCTCTTTCTTACTTCCACTCCCGAACTCTACGAGCATCAGTAACTGCTTCCCCTGGTCGCTCTGACCATGGTTTGGTCACCGTATCATACTCCACACATTCTGAGGCAATTGATCGCATGCCGCCACAAACCGTCTGGCACTACAACTCGGCTGACTGGGATGGTCTGAGAGATTTCCTTGCCAGCTACTCTTGGAATCCTACCTGCTGTTCTAGTCACGATCCTTCCGAAATATGTAAACAAATTACCGAAACAATTCAACTAGGCATTGAGACCTTTATTCCCCACACTAAAATAAATCCCAAAACTTCAAATCACAAACCGTGGTTTTCTAAATCCTGTGTCGTTTTTAATAATGACTTATTGTACACTAGTTTACACACTGGACCGCAGTGGACACATCTACAGAGAATCGCATTTTTTTCAAAAATGATTTTTTTAAGTTTTTCTTTCTATTTCATAAAGTATTTGTAAATGGCTTTCTAATATTTTTTATAATGTAGATGTTAATGATCCTACTCATATTTGTAACTTTACTCATATTTAAAAAAAATGTAAAATAGTCATCTTGTGTATTTTAGAAATGTAGAATCTAAAAGAATACTTATAAAAATAATAATTTAAATTAAACAAAAAAGATACGACATAAAATTACCATCTTGTTAATAAGACACTTTACTTATTGGTCTGTTGTGTTCACAAGTCGTCGTGGTTGGGCCTAGTAGGATCTTTTGGAACATGCGCTAGAGTTGCTGGTTATCGGCAACTCTTTTGGCTAGCGTATGGAACGGGATCCGAAGCTAAGATGAACACAAGGCTTAACTCAAGGTGTTAGCATACCGTGCTGATGAGTGAATAACATCCTGTGCCTTAAACAGGTGCCTCTGAGATACAGGGCGACCTCTCAGAGTATCTAGCCTTACTGCGGTAATGCGGGGCTCTGCCGTGGTGAGTTATTACTTCCCTAGCTCCAAACAGAAAGCGGACAGAACCGCTTTCTGTTTGGAAAAAAGTAACAAAGGTGCGCTGACCGAAACGGATAAATCCGTTTCGAGAGGTGCCACTTAAGGTCACAAGCAGACAAAGGTGCGCCGACCGAAACGGGTGAATCCGTTTCGGAAGGTGCCCTGAATCACCGGCCCTGTTTCACGGGAAGAGCTAATCATCCCGAAAAACAGGTGCTTAGAAGGGATCCCTGAATCCAAACAGAAGGCGGACAGAACCGCCTTTATAGGGAAAAGGGTTCCCTCGCTTTAAACAGAAAGCGGCTAGTACCGTTTTCATAGGTAAAGGCCTGAGATGCGGCCTCAGAAGGAACATCTGGTTCCTGTAACAAGGACCTGGTAGCTACCCACGTCACTAGACCGGGAGAGGAGGGCATGACGGATCTAATCGTCTGCTCGTCATACTCTCCAGGAGACAGGGACACCAGAACTAATCAGAACACATTGTGCTCGTGTCCGGTAGCGACACGAGTAAGAGAGATGTAGAACTCTCTCCCAATCTGGTATCGGATTCATTAGAAGTCCGATCCTATTGGGAGAAATATAAAAAGGTGTGAGCCACAATAGACCGAGCGGTCGCAGTGGAGGGCGTAAAAAGTCCACTCACTTTAAACCTACCTACCTATGACCTATTGGTCCATTTTGAAAGCGTCAATTTTTTTTTCGAAACGGTTTAATAGAAATGATTTCGTGTTAATTTTTAGTTACAAACAATTCATAATATGACAAGTTTCCGATTTACTTAAGTAAATTAAAAAATAGAAAATGGTAAAAATAAATACCTGAAATACCATAACACAGAAAAGCAATATTTTGTCAAAGTCCAAAGGTTATTACTACTTTTATTACTATTGGTAAAAGTAAAGCATATTTAAAATTAACATTATTATCGAAATAATTCTAATAATTTTGATGTTTAATATAGCCGCTAGTGTTTGACAGAATATTTACCTTTTGATTTTCTTATTTTAGGTATTTATTTTGACCATTTTTTATTTTCTAATTTAATTCGCTTATTAAATAATGTACGTAAATATACTAATTTGTAACCCATTCATGTAAAACAAGACCACCAAACTAGACGAAAAAAAGAAATTTGCAAAAAAAACGGTGGTAACTGCACTTTAACTAACATGTACAGGATCAAATGGGACTAAATAGGCACATTTTTGTGGTTTTTCTCGTATCAAAAAAAAAAATGTGAAATAGCGATATTGTGTGTTTTTTCCAGTAGAATTTAAAAGAATACTTAAGAAAATAATTTAAATTAATTGAACAAAAAAGGATACGACAAAAAATTAACTTTTTTAATGTGAATCATGTATTTGTTCGTTTTTGAAAGCGTCTGATTTTTTTTCAATATGTTCCAATAAAAAGGATTCCGTATTTTTAGTAACAATTTATTTGATTATTTTTTAGTTTTACCAATACGTATTAAAAGTAGTAATAAAGGCTTTGACAAAGTTTTGTCTGTGTTTGGGCATTTCAGGTATTTATTGTTAACTTTTTCTATTTTCTAATAAAGTTCGCAAATTTCTCATAATATGAATTAAATTTATTCTGCAGATACTAAAAATGAATAGGAAATCTTTTTACTAAATCGAATTAAAAAACAGATGCTTTTAAAAACGAACTAATAAATAGGGTATCTCTTACGAAAATGTTAATTTTATGTCGTATCTCTTTTGTTTTAATAGAAGTCATTTTTTAAAGTGATCTTCATTTGGCATATGGTTGCTGTTATTCCTGCACTATACAAACGATCCCGAATCATAATATCACATCTCTATAGATCTATACGCATCGGTTAAAAACACCACAACGTTACGATTTAAAAATATGTTCATGACACAAATGTATTTACGCATTATGGCTGTACTATGGTAATATGTTCATGTGAACACTCCTTATCACGACCTATTGCAAATATAATTAAAGCTATTAAATTAGCCATCAAGCTGTCATTAAAAATGAAAAAACAGTATGAAGATAACCGATTATAAATAAATCTGGTTCATTAACGATAGATTGGCGGCTTTGCGCTTAAAAAACTTTGTTTTAGGTTATAGGTCAAGTTAAAAAAATATTTAGCAGCGGTACTATACAGTGTCCCAAATTTTGTTGATAAATCTATCACTTTCGCGGAGTGGTGATACTTGGTGAGGTTTAAGACTAATCACCCCCCTACTTGAAATTACGTGTATTTTTTTAGTACAAAGTAACTTCCTCCTTGTGATATTTCGTGATTTTTGTCGGATCCCCTTCCCTCTTTTCGAACCTTACGTGATTAATGGACGACCCAAAGGACTAATACCTTTTAGTAGGGAATATGCTGAAAATGACCTCCGTTCGCTTCTGAACAGGCATGTAGTTTTCGCTGCTTACTACCTACTCCAAATTGTTCTTTTTCTTATTTCTTAAGCCAACAATTTCACATGATGTTGGATTTGTTTTATACCATAAAAAACTTTACTTAATATAAACAAATTCTTTTATAGCGCCCCACAAAAAGAAATCTATGGATTAGGGTATATTACGAAAGCTTGGACGGATCCTGAATTTGAACAACCGACATATTTACTTGTAGTTTTACTATCTAGATATCTTTCTAGGTATAGACAGCCTTGCTTGTTAAGCAGTTTGTCCATTTTCTCCAGGCATATCCGTAAGCTCCACTGGATTTCGCTGCATTGCACATTAACTGAATATAATACGATACAAAATCAAATAAAAACAATACATAAAGTTAGATTGAGGCAAAAAAATAAACAAAATTATATTTAAACGCGAATCTGCAGCGGCGCATCACTTATTTACATTTAAGGTACAAAAAAGACAGATCTACATGTAGAAATTTTTATAATCCATGTTTTTTTTGATAAAAATAAACTTTAGTTACCTTAAAACTTCTACTAAAGTCTTAAAATATTGAAAAAAAAGTGTTTATAAAAAAGGATAAAAAGTACAAAGTACATTAAAACCAATTATAAACAATTTTTTTTGTTTTTAGTGATGGTCATTCTTGAAAACACATTTTTGAGTTTTTTCAAAAAAAAAAAAAAAGGAGTTTCCTTAAACACCTATATCTTAATAAAACCAAAACTGTGTAATGTAAAGTTTGATTAAAACGTTTTAACATACTTCTTAATTTATGTTTTTCTAGCGACTGCTTTTTGTTTTTTTGGCAGCTTTTTAATTTTTTAACTGCTTTTTGTTACCCACGTCTGTCGGTGGTTTTATTCAAAATTACATTAACATTTATTTATCTCGGGAATAAATCACTGCTCCGGTAAATACCTACACCAATCAGCACACCGAGCGGAGTATATACTCCTTCCCGCCCACCAATCAGCACGTAGAGAGAGAGAAAAAAGTTGTACTCTTATTTTAGGAGTATATACCCTTCTCGTCGTGCTGATTTGTCGGCCTGTTATATACTATTTCCCGCTGATTAATCAGCACGTAGAGCGAGAGAGAAATGTTGTACTCCCATTCTTCTCTCTCTCTCACGCACATTTGTCTCATGTTCAAGTTGCAAGACTGCCTCTAGTAGTGTATGCTCGGTTGCGATGGATAATCTAAGTAGCGTTCTAGTGATGAAAATTTTTCCGCACCTTAGAGCATGGTCTGCTCTGAAAAGTTTAACAATGAAAATGGCACATAATGTGCTTGGCACTTTTCATCACAGGAACACTGTAAAATCACACAAAACGCTCTTGAGCCACGCCAAACCCTATAAATGCTTGACTGGAAACTCACTCTAACGTGCATGTAAAAATTATTATATGTAAATGCGCTGTTTCTCAGAACATCTTTTCATTGCGATGCAAAATTCTTAGATTTTACCCCTTGGAGTGCGTTTTACGAGGATTTCGAATAAGGCATTGGGGCGAATCGGTCATAATATACCAAGGCGGGACTCTAACGTTTTTTTGGGTACCGCATGTTATAGCTTGGACACGCCAATAACTTAAGAGCCAAGAGTTTTCATTTTTACCTCTTTGTTAAATTTTACCCATTGTCAAGTTTATTGTTAACTTTAACAACGAGATCGTGACTCGTCTGTAAGGGTTTTTTGCTATTAAGTATACCAATGAATCCGGCTTACCGAAACCTACATTTTCAATCAACTTATTCTGGCCCAAAAAAGGAGTTTCATCGTTTTGACCGCACACTTTTTAAATACTGCTCGATCATTTTCTTCTACTCCTCGTATACCGTAGCGAAAAACGCTATTAAAGACAAGAAATTTCTTTGATATTTCTTTTTCGATGATAACATATTGAGATTTTTTATATCACCATCATGAATATGATATTTTATATCTCATCTCACTCTAGAAAATATACTACATAAATAACGATTTATCAGTTTTTAATAAATAATCATTGTTAGACAATAATATTAATAAAATATATACATTTAATGCTATTTCCTACTAACATCTTGAAATTTATTAATATAAAATAGGCATAAATAATCGCATACCGTTGATAATTTATTACATTCAGTTATGATGTAATCCGATTGGCTTTTTAATATTTATTAAACAATGTAACAATTCAATAACTTAATGGTGCAAGTCGCAAAATAAAATTAAATTAAAAATTATGAAATATTAATATTAAAGAGATTTTTAGTTCTACTAGATTGCTATGTTCGCTGTAAAAGTGCTAGCCAGGGTGTCGCTAGAACGTTTATAGTAAGCATATAAGGCTTCCTATTCAACAGATCATTCTATTGAAAGTGGGATTAACATACACTGGACACACGCGTGGCCATTTTGAATAAATAAATAATAAAATTATTTAAGAAGTACAATATTGGGAAAAATTTGAAATTTCTGGGGGTTGAGAGCCCGATTATCAGAAATTCTAACTACAAAGCCTAGGAAAGCTGACGTTCTTCGGAACGTGTGTCTGGAAAGGGAAGAGCTGGCATATTAATTCCATAGGGAAGAAGCCAATAAAAAAGCAATTAGCCTTTTTCCTCTGAAGACTTGGAAAATATCCGTTAGGGGCAGCACCGGTAGGGGGGGGGATAAAAATAATTTGAATTCTATATTAACAACAACGTAAAATGCACTGAACTAAAATCGAATTAACCGAAGATGATCTACCTGGGGCAAAATTAAAATATTCAAAAACACAAGATAATCTTTTCCGGTACTTAAAACTATGGTTAGTTGTGGTTAGTTGATTCATAAATAGCCTGCAAGTTTATAGGGTTTTCTTGCTTTTTTCAGTGCAATGCCCTGATGGCTTCTTATTTTTCACGTTTTTCCAGCAGCACGAAGGTCCCGAATTCGATTCTGCCACGACTCCCAAAACTTTTTTTATTTAAAACAGAAGCTTTTTTGCTTTTTAAAAGCAGTTTTTAATAAAAATTAATAAAAAAAGTTTTTGGAGTCGTGGTAGAATCAAACTCGGGACCTTCGTGCTGCTGGACAAACGTGATATATAAGGAGCCATCAGGGCATCGCACTGAAAAAAGCAAAGAAATCCTATAAACTTGCAGGCTAATTATAAATCAATTAATTATTTAACCAAGACATTTTATTACCTAACGCGGGTAAACTATGACATGCAAACCATCGTTTCAAGTCCCAGAAAAGATTATCTTGTGTTTTTAAATATTTTAAATTTGCCCCAGGTACATCATCTTCGGTTAATTCGATTTTAGTTCAGTACATTTTACGTTGTTGTCAATACAGAATTCTAATTTTTGTATCCCCCCACCGTTGCTGCCCCTAGCGGATATTTTCAGTCTTCAGAGGAAAAAGGCTAATTCAGTTAAAACTATTTTAGGGTTAGTAGCTTAAAAATACCCCATAAAATCATCAAAATAGTTATCTTGTTAATAACCATTTAATTACTATCCAACGTTTAAAGGCATTCAGTATCTCTATACTGAAAATTATTCACAAATATAAACAAATCAGATATTTACAATTATGCATAGAATACATGCGGTTTTTTAATCATCATATCAAAATAAACCTTGAGATCAAAGATTAATCGAAAGTTTAACCATGAAACAGTTATTAATTATTATTTTCGTCCTAATTGTAAGTTATAACCATGTTATTTTACAGTTATTTATAATTATACGATTAGAACAAACGATACTATTATTTAGCAGTTATTCTTAACTTGTGGTTCGCGACAATTAGGAACAGAAAAGTGCCGCCAAACTCACATTTCGTCAACACATTTAATATCTTCTAAATGTTCTAAATAACGGAATTTTATTTAAAACTTATTTAAATAAAAAATTTACTTTGGAAAACATGAACGGATATTAAATTTTTTAAGTTTATGACAGTCTACGAAGCTTTATATAAAACCTAAGTATTAATTAAATATCATGGGTGCCTGGTTTTTAGATGTTAAACCCACCACAGACGTTATACAAAAAACTACTATCTCTAAAATACCCCCCACATTAACGTCTGATAATGTTATCCAGGCAACAGCAGTGGCCTTTACCCATGATCACCCATCGGCAAAATATAATGCAATTTTTTTTAGGAATCCTTTTTACCTTGTTTAAAACAAATATAAATAAGAATGTAATGAAAGGCAAACACGGTTAAGAAGTTATTAAATATAATAAAAATCGGCACTTCCCACTTTAAGAGATCTTAAGAACCAAAATGCATGTATTTCTTTACCTTGAAATCTTGCACTACAATTATATAATTTATGTTTTCATTAATTTAGTTTAATATAAATAAAACACACTGTTGTGATAATAGGTTTGTAACGTTATGTCTATAGATTGACAGTTAAATGCACTGTAGTTGTTTCTGCTTGAAAATATATGTTTTCAACATTGTATAATGACATTTGTCGTATTACTTTAACTGATTTTATAACATACCTATCAACTACTAAGTAAGAAACAAATACAAACCCAATAGTAAAAATACTGAAGTGAGTACCCGTTCCAAAATTAAGACATAAGATAAAAAATAATTCCACTATAACAAATATGAAAAAAAGATTAAAAGCATTAAGAACTGGGCACTTCCAAAAATGCCTAGTTACTAACATACAGGGTGTTAAAAACCTGCAAATATACTTTGAGAAATCAAATAATGGGTTGCCTAATGAATTTTGTTGGTTGATAAGAGATGGCACTATCAGTTTCGCCGTTTTATTTTTCGAAAAATGATAGTACTTTTTTTATAAACACGGGTAAAGTTTATATAGATCTGCCAACTGATTTGCATATTTACATCGATTCAAATTTAAATTGCAGTGATAAAGTTCTGATTTCTGAAAAGTGCAGCAACAAAACAGATTCATGAATATTTGTTAAAAGTGTTTTTAAAGAACTCTTTGCCTTCAATTAGAACAGAAAAAAGTTGGGTTGCTGAACTGAAACGTAGGGACGCCCAAAAGTTAAAAATCTAGCAAAAATACTAAATATGATTTTGGATGATCATCGGATTATCAAAAAAGGTTTAGTAAAAGCACTAGGGATTCTTTAGGCAGTGTGGAGCAATATTTTGACCAAAGTTTTGGGTTTCAGAAAGCTTTCTGCACAATGGCTGCCTTATTGGCTAAAAACTAAACAAAAACACGATGCGACTTTCTTAGCAACATTTGAAGCCTATTAAAAATGATTAAAAAAATTGTGCATCGTTTCTTTACTACGGATGAGACTTGGGTCACCACCATAAACCTAAATCAAAACAAGAGACTAAGAAGTGGTGTAACAAACCCAGTTTTTAACTCAGAAACGCCTTAATTTCCAAACGCCAGGAAGAATGTTAGAAATAGTTTAATTTTTTATTACTGCAAAAACGACAAAAGACTTAGCTACAAAGAAAAATTTTTTACCCCCCAAACCGGTAAAAAGTCAGATAAGTATTGTAATCCTCTCCCTTTCCTCCCTCCCCCTCTCTCCTTCTCCCCTTTTCTCTTAGCTAATTATTAGTTATAACCATTTAATTTTTTAGTTATTTATAATTATATGATTAGAACAAACGATGGTCCTAATTTTATTGAGCAGTTATACTCAACTTGTGTGATCAGTAAAGTCAGCATCATATGCTATATGCTATTTTTTTATTAATAGTTTTATTTAAAATTTGACTTTGGCATTAATCTTTGGGCAAGCTGGATGAAAAAATTCGACTCTTTCTCTTTTTCTGCTGGCTGTTCTCACACCTTAAAAAATTCATGCGTGAAAAACAATTTTCTTTGAACGAAGAGGTAACAGCATCCCTGGAAGCATTTTTCGACAGTCTTCCAGATTCTCACTTTAGAGATAGAATACATAAATTAGATCACTGGGATAATTGTATTAAAGTTCAGGGAGATTACATTACATAATACAATGTATTTTAAACCATAAAATTGTGTTTTTTTATATCGAACGACAAAACTTATTGAACAACCCAGCAAAACGATAAATAAAAACCATGCTGCACTATTAAAAATTATTTTACCAAAAAAATGTCAGATGTATGTATTTTTATAAATTCGTTGCAAAAATGTACTCGTCAATAATTATCGGAAAGCAGTTCTGGCTTTTATGGAATATTTCTGTAGGCATATGATGTTTGAAAAGGTAAATCCTTTGTCAGTCTTGACTGACTAAACTTACTATATAGTCCAGTAAATAAAGGGACAAAGCTGTAAATAAATCTGTACAGTTTTCCCTTGTGGCGCAATTCTTAGATCTTCGGCGATGCTTTCGAGCGAAAAAAAGTTTATCAACATTAATAGATAGAGATCGAACGCTGTAAGAACAACACCGATACGTCACGGTCTCATATGGCAAACCCGTATAAAACCGTGACGTATCGGTGTTATTCTAACAGCGTTCGATCTCTAGCTATATCAAACAGGTTTTTTGCGGATCTTTTACCTGTAAAAACAAATTGAATAAATATATATAAGAAGTTCCACAAAACATAAACCTTTTGAACCCGAGGTAATGAGACAGTATAAAAGCTTTTTATGGTCACTACCGGTAAATGCTGAACCTGCATAATCTAAACAACCGGATCTACTACCGGGCTCCATCGCGCCCCCGCCCAGTACCTACTGGCCGGCATTCTCCTCCCCAAGACCTGAAAAGGTAAACGGGGAGGCGCAAGGGATACATTTTAACATGTATTATTGTAGTATTAGGTTGAAAATGTAGATATTTGTATAATAAATAAAGCTCTGTTAAATGGTAATGGTAAATGGCTGAAAACGGCCCTTTAAGGCCCGAAAAATTGGTTTCTCGCTAATATCTGCCAAAATATGCGAATTGGAGAATTTTTATTTGTACAAAAATGAAGATCGCCTTGTAATCTACAAAAATGATCCCTATAATTTTTTTCGAAAAATCGATAGTTTTCGAGATAACGTGACCCTCATTTCAGCTGCCGCTCTACCCTAGAATGCCGCTATCTTCATGGATTCACTTATAAGCGGGCGGACGAATTGTTCCATTACTCGGGCAACAATGTACATTTTTTAATCATTTAAAGTTCATCGGAATGGGAAAACCCGTACCTATCATTGCATATGAGTTTGGGTTCATTCTGATTTTTCTAGAATATTAAAAAATTAGGGGTCAAAATATTAAAAAATAAGGGGTCAAAGTTTTTTTTCACAATATTTGTTTTTTTAATTTATTTCATTAATTTATTGATATTTTTTGAAAAAATGGTTTGTTATTAACATTTCTTTTTTATAATGGGACCTTAGCATGTGTTCCATGATCCCAGAAAATTTCCTTCATCATCATTCTTGCGTTTTGATAAAAAATTGTTTTGCCCATTTGCATTTTTTAGCCGTTTCCAGAGTTCTAAAAGAATCTGTATTTTATGGATTTTTCGACGGCCGTTTTTGCGAAAAATATTGGTGTTGCGAAAAAATAGTGGGAACCATTTTGGTAGATTTCGAGGTGACTTTCATTTTTTGTCTGAAAAAAAATTCTCTAATTCGCATATTTGGGCAGATATTCGCGGGAAACTCATTTTTGGGACTTTGGGGGCCATTTTCAGCGGGTTCCCACGTAGGAATCATGATAAACTTTTTCTTGCTCGAAAGCATCCGGGAAGACTTAATAATTTTAATACCGAACACTCTCCGAACTTTCATAATAGTGATATTTTCACAAAATTTTATCTCATTTCATTATCTTTAAACTGACTTAATAGCATACTTAAAACATTATTTCTCTTATTTCTGGTTGTAAACCGCCTACGTGGCAAGTTTAAATATAACGTAATATAATAGACAGTTACTACAAATTACCTTTTTACAAAATTGTATACCTACCATGTCGCTCAAAACGCACATTTTTTTTGTATCACTTATTTAATATTATTTGTATATAATAAATGTAAAAGCGGGTATTTTAATGGCATATTTCCTAAAGAAGTCAATACTGCTCTCAAAATAAGGATAACCAATCAAGTTTTAAACTGTATAAGTTAGGGCTATAGGGTGGATGATCAAGTGGAGTCCATCTCATTCTCTTTAATTTTACGCAACTCAAAGTTGCAGTATGTGATCAAGCGTTGTGGTAGAGAATGATATCTCGAACTGGTTGGTCACTTTTCTTGTAATGATAAGCGACCCTTACCTCACTCAAAAACTCACAGATCCAAGTAGCAAGCAGCACTTATTGTACGACACTCCGAGAACGGCGATCATATTCCTTAATTTTAATGCATTTACAGTCTTTCTTAAATCCCTGCCAGGCAAATATTGCCATTTTGCATGCAAATGTTTTAATACATATAATATAAGATCCTATGGTTTTTTATTAAAAAAAATTGGCAAAAAACACAACGAATATTTGGAAACATTATTTCCATATAAAATAATATTTAAGTAAAAATATACTTTATGTTTTACCTATCTATTATTGAGTCTATAATACCTTAGAAACTGAATATGTTATGATAGCAATAATGCCTGCTATACATAGGGCATTATAGCGGGCATTATGATATGCCCGCTTATAATCTCCCAATTTAATATGGTTTATTGCTTATCCAATTTTATTTCTCTCACAATAAAGATCAAGTTTATACAAAAATATTTTTTCTTTAAACAATACAAAATTAAACTTTATTTCCAAAATAAAAAATTTGAAATGTCCCGGAAAATGTAGCTGATCCCACTATAGAATGGTCGGTGTTTTTTGTGATGGTAGCAGCGGTGGTAGCACTAACGCTATTTTGTATAGAAGAACAGTCCATTAAAGAATTTTCAATAGTCGATACGGAATTAACCTCGGAATTAACTGAATTGGCAATCATTTTGGCTACTTTGTTTTTGGATGAAATACTTTTTCTATATATTTCAGCTATGAAGAGCTTTTCCATTTCCCATGTTGTTTTAGCGTTTCAAACGAAGCACCTGCCTTCAACAAGTAAAGTTGACGATGTCGACGCAAACAGTGGCCGGTGTAAGCTTCTGCATTATCCAGTTTTAAGAATTTGCGATCAATGTTGGGACGCTTCCTATGGTATTTTTTCCAATGGGTTGTACTGTACATCGACCCTTTCTATAGGAAAGAAAGAATTTCGCTCCTTTACTTCAGCTATCTTAATGTTGTACTTTTTATTAAATTTAAAGCGCCTAAATCTTCTTCAATGATAGTAAAACTTTTGAAGTTGAAGTTTTAGTTTCTGGTACCTTTATAACCAAGACTGTTCCTCTATCTTCAATGTCATCAATGGTCATTTTGACCAACTCATCTCGTCTTAAACCTCAAAAACACCCATTACCAATATGACTTTGTGTACCAAGTAGATATCATCAGGAGCCTTCTTAATAAATTTTAATATTTGTTCTCCTTCAAAACTTTAGACTTCTTCGGACGTATCTTTCGACTTAACTTTTAAAAAAGATATGAGACGATGGTATTGCGAAATGTCTATATTTTCATGACCATAACGTAGACCTTAGGGTGGAATACTTGGTCCGGAGAGTTCGGACTGTATTTTTCCGACTAAAAATAATAAAGTTTGTTAAACATATGTATTAAAATAAAATCAATAACTTACCAGTTCCTGAAATATGCCATTAAAACGTTTCGTTTATTTGAAGAATTTCGCATCTTCAAATACAAATATGCCATCCCGATCATACTGTTGCCTTGATTTAACTGGCAAAAGATTTTCCGGTCGCTTTTATAGCTTTTCTCTTATATTTTGTGGAATTTCTTCCATTTTGAGCAAATCGTTAAATAAAAATGCCAACTGACTAACTGACAGAAACATCAAAGTCAAACTTAACACCAGTCTTATCTACTTACGTATACAGGTACAGGTGCAACTTTTTTTATATTGCGAATAAATAATGTAATTAGTCATTGAAAAACTCTTTTTGGTAAAACATAAAGCATTATGCACCACGGCTTTATGGACTATCAATGCCCATCAGGGTCGAAATCTAGCCCTGGCTATTTCGACCTTCAGGCTTATAGTCAATAACGCCATTGATACCATAAATAGCTATTTTGAGCGCCTCTAAAACTGAGCCACAGTAATTTGACAAATACCGAGGCGTGAGTAATGGTTCTAGCCAATGAGCTAACATCATATGAAAGCATTTCTCTGGCCTCAGAGTTGTGTTCCAGAGGGCGTTTTAAACTTTGCACTTTATCCATGCGGTCAAGGTCATTGGTTTCTCATTGGTTCCTAGCTTCATAAGCGCCTCTAGTGAGGTCAATTTTGAAGCAAAACGCCATAAAAGGGTGATCATTTACTTCTCTAGAATCCATGACAAGCGAAGTTGGCGGATTCACTAAAATCCGCTGTTGTTACGTTGTCGCGCCTTTATTAGTAGCTGTCCAAAAGAAAA
The DNA here is from genome assembly GCA_019359885.1 of Listronotus oregonensis. Lineage (NCBI taxonomy): Eukaryota > Metazoa > Arthropoda > Insecta > Coleoptera > Curculionidae > Listronotus > Listronotus oregonensis. Next base: position 33,331 of record JAHBCN010005706.1, on the reverse strand, counting down.
TAGTATTTTGACATCATTATTTTCTGTGTTATACTTTATAGTAATAAATTCATAACAAATATTATACAGTTTAAAATAAATAGTGGAGTTTATTTTGATGTAATTTTAGGAATAAATAAGTAAAATTTAATCATAATTTACTATCAAGGTAAAATGAAACAGAAAGATACTTGGCCGCCACGCTTTACGACGAAAAGTAAGAGTAACCATTTCCCGGGTTTTTGGATTTTATTGTTTCAGTATAAGGTTCATTCATCGCTAGGCAGAATCTTAGAATGTGCGTTTATGATGCCACGCGTATGCAACCATGCTCTCAGTAACACAGCTCATTTGATTCTTGCAAATTAACACAGGATCATCAACGAGGATTGATCAGGACCATATTTGTAATTTTCCTCGTATTAAAATTAAATAAAAACACTTAAAAAATGATCATGAATTAAAATAAAAAATAAAAAAAAAACCAACGAGAAACCCCATTTATGGATCCTTAACATATTTTTCCGATATGTTTCAATAAAAAGGATTTTGTGCTCATTTTAAGTAATAACAGAATTAATTTAATTCATATAAGAAATTTCCGATTTAAATAAGAACATAAAAGTTACAAAAACCAAATGCGAAACACAAATTGTCATTGTCATTATTTTGTCAGTTAGCGTTTAGCGTGATTTTTTTCATAACAGAGACGAACTGAACACAGAATTGGAAGATTATCATACTAAAAAGTCTTGGATGCACCTAACTATTGTTCGCCTTCTTGACCGTAGCAAATATCTCGGCAGACGTCTGTATTAATACTGTTTTTTCCAAAAAATTTTTGATCCGCACCGGTTCTTGCAAGGCGTTTCTTATTATTATAAAAGACTTATTTTCTTCAGTAAAGGCTTTAAACTTGAATGTTTTTAAAGGGAATATATTAATTGTATTCGGCAGAAAAGTTTGTTTTTATATTATGAAATTTGTTTGTTTAAAAAAAAATTGTTTAATTTTCTGTATGATTTACTTTTGTTAAATTTGTTTATTAAATTTTTATAAAAATTACTATGAAGTTCAAAATTCTTTTAATGTTAAATTTTTCGTTTTAAAAAATTTATTAATTTTCTGTTAATTTACTTTTTAATTTGTTTATTAAATTTTTTAAAAATTACTATGAGTTACATTCTTTTAAGTAATTTTTTGTTCTGATATTCAAAAATATTCCCCTTATGGGGCAAAAAATTAAAATCCGGCCGTGTGTGTGTTTGTATTTTTTAATATTTTTGCAATTTGAAGTTTCCCCCAAAAAAACCACTAAAAGGGGATTTTATAAAATTACTTTCCCTTTGTATTTTCGTTAAAATTTAAAATTTATTTTAATTATTGTTTTTAAAATTGGGTTGTTTTTGTGTTTAAACACAGTACGAATGTTAAATTCATTACCTACTGCTTGAATTTTATCTGAAAACCAGCAAAGAAATGCCTATACCCAGAGACCTGCACCAAAGCGGTCCCTTGCATGTCTACTTTAAATAATATTTTGTAATGAATGAATCCGCCACGACGATATAAAACAACTCTTCATCTTGTGTTTTTTATAGGACCCTGTATATGTTTGTGCAAAAAGGTACACAACGATATGTACAGGGTGGGCATTTTATTGGGGTCCTATACATTTTCTCAGAAACTGCAGACTTCTGAAAAAAAAAGTTCGGACAAAAGTTTCTTGGAATAATTTATGCAGATTAATTCAACGCTTCATCTATACAAGGTGTTAATGTAGTTGGCGACCGTCTATTACTATATGTGTCAATGGTCCCTGAATAAGGTATTAGATTTTAGGATGCCTTCGACAGTTGTCTGATGAGATCTATATGATCAAACGTAAAGATTTTGGAAATTCTACAAAGTTTTTTCTTATAATTTATGCTTTTAAATTAATTGCTTTCACATATACAGGTGTCATTGTGTTGACCGTGTTTACTTCTTTATTTTGCCCCTATATAAATATAGGATAGTTAACGAATATATAATTTGTACAGACGTTTTGGATATTGAAGTTTTTTAATTTTTACAAAATTTTACAAATATTCCTTTTTTTAATTTATTCATTAAAACGAAACTTTTTTTCTTAAGTTTTTTTTAATTTTAAAATGTTAAGTATAATAGCAAATCTTGAGTTTTAATAACCTAATAACAAATCTATATAAAGATCCTTTTAACATGTATAACAACATGGGTCTGCGAGTCACCGTTTCGAACTTATGGATGATTGTCTTCAGGAAAAATAATATTTTTCTTTTTCCAACCACACTTCATCCTGTATACTTAATATTATGAATCAATACAATAAATTTGTTTTAAGGTGAGTTAACCAAATATCCTAATTAATTTATAATTTAAAGTATTTAAAGTATACAGGATGTAGTGTGGTTGGAAAAAGAAAAATATAATTTTTCCTGAAGACAATCATCCATAAGTTCGAAACGGTGACTCGCAGACCCATGTTGTTATACATCGTTGAAATGGTCTTTTGATTCTTTATATAGATTTGGTATTATATACAGGGGTTGCATTTAAAAAACTCAAGAAATTTTACGATAGACAAAACATGGCAACACTGTAACATTTTTAAAATTAAAAAAAAATTTGGCAGCTAATATAGATAAAATAGGCTTTTGTAATTCTCTTTACGTAAACAAATTTTTAAAAAAGGAATATTTACCGTATTTGTATTAATTAAAAAATAGGTCAAAAATTAAAGAAAAACTTTAATAAATCCGAAACGTCGCGACACAGACCCATACTGTTATATATTGTTGAACTCGTCTTTGGAGGCGCTATCTAAATATATAATAATATATAGGGTGTCCCATTTAAAATAAGGAAGTAACACACAGGTGGCCAACACAATAAACACCCTGTATATCTGAAAGTGAAATTAATTAAAAGCATAAATTATTCCAAGAAACTTTTGTCCGAACTTTTTTTCTCAAAAGTAAATAAAATGCCCACCCTGTACACATTTTAAATTCATTTTTAAAATTACGAAGGGATAAATAAATAAATATACACTTAAGAAATTATATTGCGTTGGTTTAACATTAAATCACCTATAAATAAATTAATGTTCATGTCTAACTCGCATAAGAGCTCTCTTAAAATAAATCTGCTAGCCCATTATAACAATAGCCTAAGTCAGAATTATAATGGGTCATAAGCACTCTTAAGAGTTAAGTAAGTTATGAAACAATCTTCTTTGTTTAAATTGCAAATTTCCATGTAACAATGGTGTCTTTAAAGTTGTAGTAAAAGACATGGGAGGAGAGAATGGGCTTTCGATTTCTTGTTGAATTTATAATTTTCGTTTGATTAGACAAGATTTTTATGTACAGTTATCGTTCACGTATTTTAAAAATGTGATGTAGCCATGTTATGCTGTTTTTCTCAGTAGAATTTAAAAGAGTGCTCGGGAAAATAATTTGAATTAAAACAAAAGATATACAATATTAAATTAACATTTTCCTAATGGGACGCCTTATTTATTGTTTAGTTTTTGAAAAAGTTTTATTTTTTGAATACCTACGTTTCAAGAAAAAAAAATATTCATTTTTAGTAACAACACAATTATTTTATTGAAAAGTCCTCGTTGGGTACACGCCAAAAGAAACAAAGTTTCTTGGATTTTTCAATAAATTATACCGCCACAACAATACAGATTATATCTACAATTAATTTAATTAGGTATATATTTCACTTTTACCCATATTTATTAAAAGTAGTAATAAAAGCCAGACTTTGACAAAAAATTAACTTTTTGTGTTTTGGCTTTTCAGGTATTTTCTGTTACCTTTTTGTATTTTCTAATTTAAATATGAATGAAACTAATTCTGTTTTTAATTTTTTTTCAATTTAGGCGAATGCAGATTTAGAGTTGTGTTTTATTTAGTTTTGTAAACAGATCTAAACTGTCAAAAATTTCCTATTGGATTATGTTTTTTATTTAAGTTTGGTTTTGGTCGTATTGGTTCTTACTGCTACTGCACCTTTATTTTTGTTCCTTTAAGTTCGGTGTGTAATATTTTAGTTTCGATGTGGTTGTTTCTATTGGTTTTAATGGTATTAATCTGCATTTTACCTTTTTTCTAGCCCAGTGTTCTTTAAATAAAATATTTTTCTCAAGTGGCCAATTTAGAGCAAATAGCGAAAAGAGTAAAATGAAAAGTAAAATTTTGTGTAAAATGATTTATTTATTGAGCTTTTATATATACTTTTTATGAACCTAGAATAAAAAATGCGTTAAAGTCCAAGTCTTCCAATAAGGGGGCACGTTTGATTATAGAAATCTGTGAGTCCACGTGTAATTTTGCCTTAATGATATATTCTTAAGTAGTATTGTTTGGAAAATGTATATTTTTTTGTGGTATTTCTTTTATTTTAATTCATATCATTTTTTAAGTGTTTTTTTATTTAACTTTTTTTGATACGAGGAAAATTACAAATATGGCCCTGGTCAATCCTCATTGGATGATCCTGTACATTAATTTGCAAGAACCATTATTCACGCCTTGGTATTTGTCAAATTACTGTGGCTCAGTTTTCAGAGGCGCACAAGAAGTATATTTTTATTACAATTTTTATTTTTCTTATTTTTAAATACCGTGGTTTACATATGAAGTATTTTCATTAATTTTTAGAAGTAAGTTCTGAATTATCCTATACAGGGTGATTAAAAAAACATATGCCATCGCTTAATGGCAGATTTTCTGGAAAAAAATAAGACAAAAATGTTAGATAAAGAAAGAAAAAATTTTAGAAGTGGGATTTTTCTTTTATTTTCAAATAAGATTTTTTCATTTAAATGAAACATGATACATTTAGAAGATTGACCAAATACACCTTCTGATCATAACCTTTTGTTAGTATTATGGCGTGGCTTCGGGATATTTTATTTATTTTTTAACCATTATATCATCATAACTTTTTTGCTCGCTTTTTTGGTATTAGTATTACTGATAATTTGGTACATGATATTTATTGTCTGCTGAATTAACTCGAAAAAACCTAATGGTTTTTGAGATATTCTAATTTTAAGCTTGCTCGGTACGAAAAGACCAGTGGCGGATCTAGGATTTTCATAATTTATACCATATACCTATTGGCCTTAGGGGGATAACATAGTTAAAAAAAATCATTTTGGAGTTTGCGAAGAAAACTTGATTTTTCTGGGTGCTCCCAGAAAAAAATCGAACTTTCAAAAGCAAATCTTCTATTTATATTTTTTTCGTGTATTTGATTAAATTTTATTGTCAAATCCCAAATAATTTCTCAAAAATATCTGCATTTTTCTTAAAATTGGAGGCGTCTGAAATATTTGCATAAGAAAATTGATGAGGGAAAAAATTTCAACTGTCTATGATTTTTAGAAAAACATATAATTCTGCAAAATCTGACGATAGAATTTAATCAAATTAACGAAAAAAATACAAATAGAAAATTCGCTTTTGGAACTTAATTTTTTTCTAAATGAGGGCACCCAAAAAAACAATTTTTTTTCGCAAATTCTAAAATGAAAATTTGCCTTCCAAAGTATTCCCCTTGAGGCCAATAGCATCTGGTGTATTTCCCATGTCTCACTTTCTAAAAAATAAAAGTTTAAAAATCCTAGATCCGCCAGTGGAAAACAGTAACATTTAAAATTAAAGATAAGGTAATTTTTACAAAAAATGTTCAAAGTGTCAACCCCTTGCTCGAATACATGCATTTAATCTTTGTTTACTAATAGTTTTTTCTGAAAAATTGGAACTGTTAATAATTTTAAATATTACCCTTTTCGTATCATGCAAGTTTAAAATTAGAATATCTCGAACGCCGTTAAGTTTATCGACTTAATTCTAGAGTATCCTTTTTGTGTAAAACTAAGCAGAAAAAAGGTATTAGGTACCAAATTATCAGTAGTACTAATACCAAAAAAGTTAAGTTAAGTTAAGTGGGGCCGTTTTGGAGCTTAATTTACATAACATTTCTTTTCTGTTTCTGGCCAAGGAATCTTCCCTTAGGAGATGGTATATGATTTTTAAATCAACCTGTATATTAGATTGTATAGATGTGGGTTAAAACCTACAGAAGCTTAAACAAATTCCCACAATGGAGATACAGCCTCCTGTTTCAATTAAAATTAACAACTATGTAACGAAAACTTTCAGGACATGGTCAAATCAATTTTTTTGACAAAACAACGCATTATTTCTCACCAACATTTAAATATTATAGGTACCAACACATACATAATATAGCTCTTTTGCAATACCATTTAAGATTAAAAATCTTAAAACAAGTTTTGCGTTGTCTTACGTCCAAAATGTTGCGAAAACCTAAAATGAAATTGATTCATGTTGTCGGTGCTCGTGTTCTTGACAAGTTTTTTTTTAAATGTTAACCGCAAAAGAAAACATTGTTGCTATTCTACAAAGTATTGTTACGTAAATAAAAAATCGTTTAACACATAAAACTGACTTTACATACACTGCTCATAAATTTAAACGTATATTGACGTAATAATTTGGATTATTTATTTTTAAAAAATCCAAAAAAACATTATCAACATTAAATTACAACAAATTATCTATACAGAGTGTCCCAAAAGTAATGGGACACAGAGCAACAGCAGATTTCTTAGGTCGAAATAATGCAATTAACGTAAACTTGCCTTATCACAAAATTAGTAATAACTAAGATACAGGGTGTCAAACTTTAAATTTTGTTTTCGTTTTTTCTTAATAATTTCATCGCTAAAAGACATAGCGGGATTTGGGGGTTCTTTGAGGCGAGAAATTCAAATTTGTCCATACTTTTGATGTTGCTAGTAGAGGCGCCAGCTACGGCCTACCCCACTTGTTTTGGATAGCATAACTTTTTTAAAGCTTAGTATATTGACCTGTTTATTTAAAAAGAAGTTACTATAATTCCCGCTGCCTCAAAAATGTATATTTCATTTAGGTCTCTCGGAGCAACTGTTTTCGAGATAAACGCACTTTAAAGGACCCCTGTTCGGTTTCGGCCAATTATTTTTAGACTTTGCTAAGTAATAGTTTTCAACACGCTGATCAAAAGTCTCCATGGGCAAAAATCCCTCTTAGCCCCCCAAAATCAGCTTCCAAGGTCACTGGGGATTTGGAGACTTTTGAGGGTGATTTTGGGGGGTTAGAGGAGTTTCGGGTTTTGTTTCCGTGGAGACTTTTGATCAGCGTGTTGAGAACTATTACTTTGCAACGTTTGAAAACAATTGGCCGAAACCCATTTTCCACAAGAATACTGCGGGAAACGCACTTTTTATCTCGAAAACAGTTGCTCCCAGAGACCTAAATAAGGTATACATTTTTTACGCAGCGGGAATTATAGTAACTTCTTTTTTAATAAACAGGGCAATATACTAAGCTTAAAAAAAGTTATGCTATCTAAAGCAAGTGGGGTAGGCCTCAGCTGGCGCCTACTACTAGCAACATCAAAAGCATGAACGAATTTAAATTTCTCGCCTTAGGGTCATTTCATTTCAAATCACCCAATAAAAAAATGAAATGTCACCCATGATCTCAGATTTGGCTGACAATTTTTTTATTTGTATATTTTACCATCCTAATAATCTATAGCAAGTTTTAAAAAATTATCTCTAATAGTTTTTAAGTTATGAATTATTGAAATTTAGCAAAATATGGTTATAATGGCGCCTCGGATACCACTTTCGGCGACATTAATATATTAAAAAATCCATAACTTCTACAATATTTAACATAAAGCAATACTTTTTTTACCAAAATGTTGGGAAAAATCAGGGGATGATAGAAAAAATATATTTGGTTAATTATTACTTCATATTTCTATGGAATGCTTTGCTAAATTTAAATTTTGAGTCCTTTTTTAATTCGCAAACAAAAAATCTTTAAAAGCGATTATTGACCAAAGGCATAGCAATAACCAAAGTAATTTTTTTTTTAATTTATCCCTAATATGTAAACTAAAATAATCTGGAATAAAATAAATGGTTTTTTACCTGATAATATTTTTAAAAAATCATAAAAGTTACAATTTGGGTTATGGCAAAAAAATTCTACAACATCAATTCTTGTTATCCAGTTTAAAACCTCTATTACGCCCTTAAATTGCAAAATAAAATCTTTCAATATTGTTCTATAATCAGTAAAAAATATATTTTGACCACATAATATTTAACTTTCAAATAAATGTTTTAGCATTTTTTTTGTTACCTACGAAAAATGTAATATTAAAATGTCTCTAATGACTGGTGTTACTTATTATATAATTGAAATTAGATTTTAAATCAATCTAGATGCTGTGTATTACTAGTACAGTATTAAAATTATTTTTAAGTTGATAAGGCTCTTTCTATCTTTATCTCTTTACATCTCTACAAAGATAATTTTATCACATACAGGAATCAACATGAACCCTCCAATCCAGTCCATACTGGATATAAATATTTAGGTTTTATCCTGCATGAATACTGCTCTCATGTCTCAACATGAAACCCCCTCCACCTCAAGAGGAACAAGTCCCCACTGTATTAATTGTTAGTTCCATTTCAACTGTTGCCCAGTCAATATCAGTGAATATGTGAATGTGTGACTTTATTCCCAAGTTTGAAATAATAGTGTCATTATATCAATATGAAAGAAGTTTTAGTGCAGTGTATCGTTTTTTCTTTAATATATTTAAATTGTAATGCTTTTTTAGTTAATGTTTTTTTTAGTTAAAAAGTGAGTTTTTATCTTTGAGAAAATATCTGAATCCAAAGTTGAACAGTGCAGTTTTGGTAAAGAAAACAAACGTGAGTGCCATAAAGTAAGCTATACACAAAAAAACAGTTAATAAACATTTCAAATTTGGACCAAGCTGAGGTTTCTCTTATGTGTTTAAGGAGTGAGGTAAGTGTAGAAGGCCTAAAAAACATATGTGAGCATCACAAAGTATTTTACTTTCAAAAATATGAGGTCTATCAAACATCCTCTATGGATCAATATCAATCCCACAAGAAAAAAATTACAAAATCCCTCAGAAAAATCAGTTTAGAATTAGCAGAGAAAATAAATAGTATCAAACAATGTCAAAAGGCTATTCCAGGTCAAAAAATATGTGATGTTTGTCGGGACAAAGTAAATAAACATGAATTTTTGCAATGCAGTAGCACAAACTCAGATAATGACATCATAAGCGGTGAAGAAATAAATAAACTTGAAACATCTGTTACAAAACAAAACCTTTAGAAGAATTAAATTTGTCACTTCAAAGTATAGGAGAATCACCATTAAGGGTCCTTGCATTACCTTCACATTGTAAAACATCGTATGCAAAACTTCAACTAATAAAACCTAAACTTAATATTACGAACACCAAAAGAGAGAGAATACAAATTTTAACTCTTGCTCCTACCTCTTGGAGTAGGAAAAAAATATGTTAAGAGTTCAATGTAAGCGAGGTAGGTAGGTAGGTAGGTTTAAAGTGAGTGAGACTTTTTACGCCCTCCACTGCGACCACTCGATCTATTGTGGCTCACACTTTTTATATTTCTCCCAATAGAATCAGACTTCTAATGAATCCGATACCAGATTGGGAGAGAGTTCTTACATCTCCTCTTAGTCGTGTCGCTACCAGACATGAGCACAATGTGTTCTGATGTGTTCTAGTGTCCCTGTCTTCTGGAGAGTATGACGAGCAGACGGTTAGATCCGTCATGCCCTCCTCTCCCGGTCTAGTGACGTTGGTAGCTACCAGGTCCTTGTTACAGGTAGGTAGGTTTAAAGTGAGTGGGTATAACACCCTTCCACCGCGACTTGTTACAGGAACCAGATGTTCTTTCTGAGGCCGCATCTCCAGCCTTACCCTTTGAAAACGGTCCTATTCGCTTTCTGTTTAAAGCCAGGGAACCCTTTTCCCTATAAAGGCGGTTCTGTCCGCTATTTGCAATTAGAGGGAATATTGGAGGCTTTAAACTGGATAACAAGTTTAAATAATTGATGTTGTAGGATTTATCCGTCATAACCCAAATTGAAACTTTTATGATTTTGTAAAAATATTAGCAGGTAAAAAACCACCTTTTTTATTCCAGATTATTTTAGTTTACATCTTTAGGATGAATTTAAAAAAAAATACTTTGGTTAGTGCTATGCCTTTGGTCAATAATCGCTTTTAAAGATTTTTTGTTTCAATTAAAAAGGACTAAAAATTTTAAAATTTGGCACAGCATTCCATTAAAATATGAAGTAATAATTAACCAAATATATTTTTTCTATCATCCCCTGATTTTAAATTTTGGTAAAAAAGTATTGCTTTATGGTAAATATTGTAGAAGTTATGGATTTTTAATATTAATTCGCCGAAAGTGGTAGCCTCGGGAACGCCACTATAACCATATTTTTGCAAAATTTCAAAATAATAACTTACAAACTATTAAAGATAATTTTTAAAACTTGGTATATGTTATTAGAATGGTCAAATAAACAAATAAAAAAATTCAGCCAAATCTGAGGTTATGGGTGACATGACCTGGATGAAGTGGCATGGAATGACCCCTTAAAGAACCCCCAAATCCTCAATTTTGTACCGCTATGTCGTTTAGTTAAGAAATTATTACACCCTGTATCTTACTTATTATCAACTTTGGGATAAAGCAAGTTTACGTTATTTGCATTATTTCGACCTAAGGAATCTGCTGTTGTCTGTCCCATTACTACAAAGTTTTACTGCCTGTATATACTGTCTTTTCAAAGTCCCAACCTGGGTTGTATTTCATAAATGCCGGTTTGATGATAGTATTCGCAAAGTTGCCAAGTGTATACTTTTTTAGACAAAGCTTGAAATTTGTTTTTTTCGAATACAAAGCCTAGTATGATTTTATTGCAATAAATTTAGCGCACTAACTAAAACCACCAAATGTCAAAACTTTACCCTATGTTGATAGGGGCCATTCATTAATTATGTAAGGGTCCCGATGGGGAGGGGGGGAAAATTTATACATGCTCTTATCTGGGGGGAGGGGGTAAAAACCATTCTTACGTAATATTTTGCAAGTAGAAATTTACTATTAAAAAACCTCGTTTTATTTCGGATGCTGTAAATGTGTAAAATAATAATAATAAGATAATCTATATCCGAGACCAATGAATGAGTATAACCTACATTATCTGGTAAAGAATAAAAATCTTTGATTTAAGTCAAACTGTGGGTTTTAGTGTAACTGATCCTTTTCTAACAACGTTTTATTATTCAGAAAAACGAGATTGAATCTTACGTAATTTTATTTTTAGTATAATTCACTTTTCGCACGCGAAACTATTTTAATAGTTTTTAGCAAACAAAAGAAAATAATGACGTACTTTACCAATATGTAGGGCCAAGTAGGACATGGATAATAATTTTCAGGACTGCTCGCATGAGAACAAAGATTTTCCAGCAATGCGATTGTATCATTGTTCAGGTTTAAAATAAATTTTTAAAAAGATAAAATTTTTTTTTTTCCCTAATAGCTAAATTGCATAATAGTGTGAGGTAACTGATATGTGCTTCATCTTAAGAGTTAGAATCAGAAATTTATTTAAAGATAAAATTACATGTAAAGTTTTGATACTTAAGGTTAAGAAAAAAATCTGAATTGCTACAGAGTCATCTTACGGACTGAATAAAGCCGTATTTGTGACTTTCCCTATCTTAAAAAAAAGGAAGTAACTTCGCTGCCAGCTCCGGTTCTCAATAAAGGGGCCGACTCCGGTACCTAAATTAAGTGCAGGCGCCTTGAAAGCCTCTTTTGCCTCGATTTTAAGGTTCCTAGGCAGGTTGCTGTTTCGCGAGGGAATTAAAATATGCTTTCGGCGCTGCGAGATTGTGGTAATCTTTAATTTCTTGTATGTAAAGGAACTGTTTACAGCTTACCATTTAAAAAAATATATATTTGCTGGGAAATTTTGTTTGAATATTGAGCAATTCCCAAGGCTTTTTTTATTTTTGCTTTTAAAAGGTCTACCTCCCCTAATACAAGCTAATTGAAGATAACAATATCTAAGAGACAAGTTAATGTTTACCGCAGTATTCGGATTACGCGGTTTTTAATTTTCGATGATTCTGCTATCACGTAACCGATATTCATTATTTATTTTTTGTTTTATAGTCACTTAAAACACTTTCGCTTTCATATGAGGAAAATTTATCACTCGTTTCATTTTTGCACTACTGAATACACTATATAAAATGTTTGCTTAGAAATGCATAAATGCCGGCACCCTAGACTATACGACGGGAAATAACTGGGCTGCCGGCACCGGTTTCATGCGTTTGTTACTGGTCTGCCGGAGCCGGCATCCGAGTTTAAAAGTTCTGGAAACCAGCGCCGGAAGTAACTTCCCTAAAAAATATATATGAAAAAGCCATTTTGAGTATTTTTTTCGTAAAATCTTGACGAAGACTTTAGAAAATGGTTTGAATTAAAACATAATATATACGAAATGAAATTAACATTTTCTTAACCGAGCACTTTATTTAATGGTTTGTTTTTTAAAAGCGTTTGATTTTTTTCTAAACGTTTCAATAAAATGATTTCGTATTTATTTTTGGTAACAACAGCTTTAATTTATTTTATATAGGGAATTTGCGATTGAAATTCGAAGATAGAAAAAGGTAGACAGGAATACCTGATCCCAAAACAAAAAAGTCAATATATGGCCAAGTCTGGCGTTAAAAGAAAAACATATTTAATATTTAAACTTTATTAATAAAACTATTTCAATAAATTTGATGTTGAATATAGGCCACCTTTATAATGTTAATTGTATGTCGTATCTCCTTTGTTTCTATTTAAATATCTTTTAATTAAGAATTCTTTTAGATTCTATTTCACTTTTTTTTTAATACCCAGGAAACTAATTTGGCCCTAATCCGTCCTTGTTAGATGAGCCTCTACTATTGGCCGCTTCTGTCCCATAACTTTTTTTGGAAAATTATTGAAAACAAATGCAATTTTAGGTAATATAACTTTATTATATTAAGCTTTTTTTAAATCTTTTATGGTTTAAGTGGAATCGAAAGCGAATGCCTTAACATACCCTTTATGCTATATATCAAAATATCACATAATTTTTAAAATCGTGCATTTTAAAAATATTTGGAGTTTTACTGCCCTAATATAAAAGCAGGGGGACTCACTTTTAAACTAAATCAATTCTTACCTTAACTTATACGCATATTCCGATTCTATAGACGCTCGATCCCTCACAAAATGTCCATATCTTTCTAAAAAATCTATTCCTTTCATTGTGTGTATCGAAAGATTATCATATTGATCCTGAAACAAAAAAAAACACATTAGGTACAATTTCTGGGTGATAAAACATTTACAGAAAAAAATTGCAACACCTTAATATTTTTCATAATACTTGTAGAATCAAAAATGATGTTCAATAAGTTTTGTCGATCGATAAACAATGGCACTATTAAGGTTGTTGTTTTATTTTCCTTTAAATGGTAGTACTTTCGTATGAACACCTGTGAAGTTTCATACACTTAGTCGTCTATTAAAGCTGTTCAAAGTTTAAATGTCACAGTATTTTTTACAACTCAAAAAACTGAATATCGTGCAGTGATAAAATTATTTTGCAAGATCATCAAAAATCATTTATGAACCGTTGTTAAAAGTGTATAAAGACTCTTCACCTTAAATTAGAACAACAGAAAGATGGTTGTCCTGAAGAAAATCCATGTGAAAAGCGTTCAAAAAGTGCAGGAACATCAAAAATCGTAGTTAAAACACAGGATGTGGTTGTGGAAGATTGTCGCGTTGATTAACCGCAAGAGATTTAGTTGAAGCCCCAAGGATTTCATGGGGGTGTGAGCCATATTTTGGCTTAATTTTTGGGTTTCAGAAAGCTAAATGCACAGTGGGTGCTACATTTGCTAACAATGGAACAAAATCACATTCGAGTGCAACTTCAGGAACATTAGGAGCATTTTAGAAAGAATAAAAATGATTTTGTGCGTCATTTCATCACTATGGATGATACTTGGGTTTACCACCATGACCCTGAATAAAAAAAGCGGCTGAGGAGTGGTATGAACCGAGTACTTCGGCTCTGAGGCCAGTTAGGGTCCTAAAATCGACCAAGTAGTTAGCATCAGTGTTTTGTAGTTTAAAAGAAATTTGTTCGCGAAGTACCTCCAAACTGGTAAAACAATAAACACATAAACCTATTGTAACCTACCCTACCCTAAAAGATATGGTCCCTCTAATTTTGTTAGAAATTTTACTGCTTGCATAAAATTTATTTTGAATCAAAAACACGTTAAATATCTTTCCTTGTCTATTTGAAAACGACCTGCTAAATATATTTTCTCGGAAAAAAAATTTTTTTGGTGTAATTACAATTTAATGTTCATATCTGACGTCAGACCAAAACGAGTTGTAACAGAGTGATGACATGAAAGAGACGCCCATGCATAGCGTTGTCACATTTATTAGATTTCTACTATTCCGTATATTTACTTCGGTTTTTCGTAAATTCGGGTAGACTTTTTTTGGTAGATATTTAGTTCACTTTTGTAGTTTTAGCATTTTATTATGATCCTATAATAAATACAAGGATATTAAGAGTAGACCCTGGTGTAGCAAACTTATTTGCTTCATGCAGCAATGCAAGTAGTGTGTCAGATAATATTGAAGAGTTTTGGCATGTATGAATGTATGTTACATGAAGGGTGGAGAATCCATCACCTCCTAAAGCTGCCAAGAACGAATAGACTGCATATACTTCGACCAGACCGAAAAGGTATGTTGATCTTTTGTACCCCTTATTTGCCAAGTTATTTTTACAGAATAAGTAGATGAATCCTGCATAGGCTTCGACACTACTGCCTGTGCTATGTAGACACGGTACACCCTTTACTATATAGGCATTAGCCCCAACCAGTCAATAGTAACACAGCAATTTTGTCTAAACCTTTTGTCCAATGCATCAAGTTGTCTATAAAACCTGCTACATGAGCCAAGTACTGGCATTCGGTAAGCTTATTATATGTAGTCGAGTCAATGAAGTCTTCCTCGAAAGTCCTCAAAAACAGCTTTGAATTTAATGTTTTTTTAAATATGTCAGTTTTTATACTGTTTAAAATCAGAAATCTTTTAAAGCGGGGACAGAATTATTTATACCAGATGACAACGAAATCACTACCAAGTCTTTTACTTTTTTGAGTAAAAACATATCTTTTTAAAACTTTTAAATAATATATTGTGTTATTAGATGCCGATTTTGGATATAACCACATCTGCCGATCGCTTCCGGTTTAACAGGATGTGGCATCAACTTTGACATTTCAAAATAAGACATTCAATCGCCATTTTTTCGAAGAAGAACAATAATTAACAATGGTATAGGATATAATAAGGTTTTAATACATTTTAGATTTTAATTTAAACATTTGGTAGATTCTCTAAATAAAATGTGGTTACCCTGCCTCTGTCGGTAAGGTAAAATTCAACTTTTGCATTTTACCTTAGGTCCATGAAGGAACTGTGATGTCACGAGGCATTTAAATAATCAGAAGTGGTTTTGATTAGTTCTGGTAGGAATTTAAATGAGATGTGGTTTTGGCGCGGGCGGTTTCTATTTGAATTTAAAATACGTATAGCTCTGTTATAAAGTTTCGTAGCAAAAAATGTTTTTCAGATATAGTATTTACATACATATTAGGATTATTTTTAACCAATAATTTGCAAGGTGCCTATTTGTGCTGCTATACCCAGTAATTTCCTGGTATTTGGGCACTAAACTGTCTGAATTTGTTAACTTTTTATTTATTTAGTGTTGTATGTAATAAAAGTCGTTAAAACGGGGACTGTTTTTACCAACTTAAAGTCGGTAACTTATTTCGCAAGAAACCTCGTATCTTAGTAACAGAAAAAAGAAATTAATTTTTGGTTTGCACCGGGTAAAAGCGTAAACAAATAAGAGGCTTCTGGTTTTCAGTAACACGCAAACAATGAGCCTATAACATGAAGCAGAACATAAATTTAAAATGCATTGACCCCTGAGAAAATACATTCTTGCATAAAGAGCCAACGTACCCTTCCTGTTGCGTGAGGTCACGAGTATGGTTAAAGGGAACATACTTATAGCTAGTTAGAGCCGTGGACTGTGGGATTTTAGGAATAACTGAAAATCATTGTTTATTTATTATTACCACGTTTTTGCGACTTTCGTAAAACCCTTTAGAAAGAAACATTTTTGCTCTATAAACTAGTTTCTATCACTTTTTTTTAAATTAAACAGAACAGTTAATTAGTGATAAGCGAGACCGGTCTTGGTCTTACAGCAAGACCAAGACCAAGCCAACACCACGACCAAGACCACAGACCGAGGAGTGCAAGACCACGCAAGACCAAGACCGACCTGCAAGACTCTTGCATATCTGCGACTTTTTTTTAAATATTATAGTATTCAATTTTTATATTTAATATACAGAGGTATTTCATAGAGGCTTGACAAAAAATGTGTCGAGAACTGCCAAAAAAAAGGGATAATTTAATAACTAACAGGTTTTTTAATAAAAAAAAATAAATCGATCACTTTGTTTTTTTTATACAGTTCTCTAACAACGATAACGAGTAAATTCAATAACTTGTTTTAAGAATAAGATGGTGAGTTGGTGACCTAATGGTCCGAAAAAGCTCGATATCTCCGAAACCGTTCACGACAGAGAAAAACTAGGAGTACAAAAATTATAGAAGCTAAAAACTACTTACAGGGTGGATCGAAAATTTCCGAAATCCAAAAATATATTATTTCTGTTCCGCATTGTAAGTAATGGCAATCATTACATTGAATCTTAAAACTAAGATATAAATGTGAAAGTGATGGATTAATAAAAAAATACATTCGTCATGTCATATAGGAATACTTTTTATATAAATGGATTTTAAATATCACTTTCGGTTTAGACGGAAAAGTCAAAACTGGACCAATTTTGAGCACCTACTTAAGTATAGCATCTTAATATTTAGGGAAAACTTTTTACTTAACCGTTTGTTAAAATCCAAAAAATATCAATGATTTTTTATCGGATTCTCGTTTCGTACACCGAATAATTTTATCCATTTTATGCTTTTCGTTTCCGTACACCGACCATTGTGACGACCCAAATAACCAACCAAATAAATACCATATTGAAAATTATAAAAAAAAATAATAATAACTTCTACATAGGGATAATTCAGACAAATTCAAAAGCCGTTAGTTCTGGTCGGTCATGGTTAGTTCTGGTTAGTTAAAGCCGCTTTTTATTTTTCCCTATTATATTTCAGACGTGATAATTCACTAAAAGTAGGAACAGTCAACTTTTCCGTTAAGGCCGCAATTCTGCCATTGCTTAATCAAACGAAGGGATAATTTAGACAAATTCTAAAACCCCCAGTTCTGGTCGGTCATGGTTAGTTCTGGTTAGTTAAAGCGGCTTTTTATTTTTTGCCCAATTATATTTCAGACGTGATAAATTACTAAAAGTAGGAACAGTAAACCTATTCGTTTAAGCCGCAATTCTGCAAAGGCTTAATTAAACGAAGAGAAAATTTAGACAAATTCAAAAGCCTTTAGTTCTGGTCGGTCGTGGATAGTTCTGGTTAGTTGAAGCGGCTTTTTATTTTTTCCCAATTATATTTCAGACGTGATAAATCACTAAAAGTATGAACAGTAAACTTTTCCGTTTAAGTAAGATACACATAATATTATTATTAGATTATTTTAATATCAGTATTATTCAAATAAATATTTTATATTTCTGCGTCTAAAAGCAAGGAATATTTTGATATTTAGTTATAAAATTAGGTTTAATTCATTTTGCCATATTTTACGAACCATCAGAGACATTAACCGAAACGAGATGTCGAAAACTGAATAATTAATTTTGTGTACAAAATAAAAATATTTGGGAGAAATTTTTGAGGTGTACGAAACGCGAGTGTACGGAACAAGAATAAATCATTTCATAGTACAAGGTTCGGGCAGCGGCACCAGAGGAGCGCCCACTGGTAGATAGCCCTATGGGTTTTTTTATTTAATTAAACTATTAAAATAAGAGCTTTCTATTGCACAATTTCCGTTTTGATTTGGGTGGTTTCAGGTACAGTGCGCAATTCCTGTCAAAAAGGTTATGTATATCAGGTATACGGTGCCCAATTTAAAGCAGCTCCCTCATAAACATAATACATAATATTGTTGCTGTCATCATATTTTCATAGGTTTTTAATGTAAGTTTTACCTATAAAATGTATTGTAATTTTAGTATATTTTAACCTGATAGACATATAAGTATGTGAGAAGGAGAGACTTTACTGATTATTGTTATCGCTTGTTATTTTGAAAAAGGATCGGGAAATTCAGCCAAAACGTCAATAAACGAAACAAAAATATAAAAGTTTTTGAATGTTGTCTCAAACAGTGGACCTAAGAAAACATCTGAACTAGAATATACAAACTGAAAAAAAAAAAGCTAAGCAATAATATATATATATATATATATATATATATATATATATATATATATATATATATATATATATATATATATATATATATATATATATATATATATATATATATATATATATATATATATTATTATTTTCTTTTTTTTTTAAAAAAAACAAAATATTTTTTTCCATGTTAAAAAAGTTTTATTTTTGGGGGTTCGGCTGATTTAAAAATAAAAAGAAAAAAAAATTTTTTAACAAAACTAAAATAGTTTTTTTGCTTTAACCAAAAAACCCAAAAAAAGAAAACTCGAAATTTCAAAATTAAGAAAATAAATTATCAATATTGATATAAAAAATAAATATAAAATAATATATTAATTAATATTAATTAAAATAGAGCTTTTCCAAAATTTTTGGATTTTCGGGGAAAAGGTCTTAATAAAAAATTAAAAAATTTTATTATTTTTTTTTAAAATTTTTCGGTGGAAGGGCCGGAAAAGAATAAAAAGAGAATAGAAAATATAAATTTGTTCCAGGTCCAAGCCACCCCCTTCGCAACATCCAAAAACATTTTTTTTTTAAAAGGGGGGTTCAAAATTATTGAAAAAAAACTAGCTAAATCGTAACCAAAGAGCCAATGGTAAATAATCGGTATATCTCGGAAGATTAAAAACATAGGGCAAATTCTGGTCGTAAGCAACAATAAAAAAAAGTTTTTAAAAAAAAACCCCTCCAAAAAAATCTTTTAAATAATTTTATTCCTTTGAAAAAAAAAAAATGTACCCATAGAAACGGGGGGGACTAAAACCCAAAATAAAAAACAAAATATTTCCCCTATTATTTTTGGACAAACATTTTTAAAAGGGGGATTAATAAGAAGCATTAAAATTTAAAACCTAAAGATGAAATTTTTTTAGGGTTTTGGGGGAGCCATTTTTTTTACGGGTTGGCCAAAGACTTAAAGCAAAGTACCATGGGTGCTTTTAAGTAAGAGACAGTTTATTAACATGTTACAAAGTTTCGAAGTTTGGAAAAAAGGAAAGAATTTTACAGGCGAAAATTTGCTTAGACAACTAAGGATGAAAGAACGAACAAAGTGGGAAGTTCGGTTTTCCCGGATAGATTTTAAAGGCAGGATAAAAAGGGGAGAAGAAAGGAATAATATTGGCTAATTCCTCTGAAGAAACCAAAATACCTATAAAACAGCAAAGGTCCCTAAAGCACGTCGCCGTTGGAGAAAAAAAAAGCTTTTGAAGGGGGAAAAAGGGGGAAAAATTTGATACCTTTCCAGATATGAAAACAATATTTCAGAAAGAGCTGTTTTGGATATTCCGGAAAAAGTTTGGGGAAGGGGGAAGATTTTTGGATCAAGAAAAAAAAACCATTTTTTTAAAGCTGCTGTGGTTATGGATATACCTAATAGCTTGTGTCAGTCGTTTTAAAGTACTTCCCACCACAAAAAAGTCCTTTCTTCGCCGCCCATAAAAGGGATGGTAGATTTTTTTCTAAAAGCAAACATGACAATTTTAAAACTTAAGCTGGAAAATTATTGGTGCTCCACCCAAAAAATCCTTGGCCTGAAAGAGATATCTGCATTATCAAGCGCTTGTTTTCCAAATAGGGATAAGAGGCTGATTAAGACACTGAATCTGAATGAAGATTATTGGTCAAAAAAAATATAATTGGGTTAATCGTGAGAAAGAAATTTGGGTTTTTTTTTTTGGGCAGACCACGAAGGCTGATGCCTAAGTACAACGTACCGTGGGTGTCTTAAATTGGGGAGGGGTTTGTTCACACGGGCTTAAATATTTAAAGATTGGCAGCAGGTTCCTAGTCTTGACACCTATGGATGAAGGAACGAAGAAAGCGGGGGAATTGGGGGTTTTGACATAAAATCCAGGGGGCCACCTTTTACCCATGATGTATAGGGAAAAAAAAGTTAGTGCCAATTTTAAGCCCGGGCCAGGACCTCAAGAGATTTATTCCAACAGGAAAACAAACGAAACATTTTAAAATTTAAAAAACCCAAGGCATTTTTATTAGGAATTACACATAAAAATAAAAAAAAATTTATATTTTCCCCCTTTAGTCTGGAAGAATATGATTTGGATTGGAAGAAAAATTCCCACAAAAAAAAATATTTTCTTAGTCCGACCTTTTTAAATTAACCTTATTTATTAGTTCGTTTTTGTGACTTATTTTATTTTAATAAAAAGTATATTTTCTTCAAATTTAGTAACATCAGAATTAATTTAATTTATGTTTCGCTTTTACTAGTATGTACTTGAATTATATAAAATAAACTTTGACAGAATATAGACTTTTTTGTTTTGGATTTTAGGAAATTAATTTTCCCCTTTTATTTTTTAATTTAAATTTTAAATTTAAAATAAATTAATTTAATTCTATCGTTACTAAAAGTAAATACGTAATCGTTTTTATTAAAAAGGGATGGAAAAACATGAGAAGTTAAGAAAATAAAAAGTATTCTTTTAGATTCCACGGAAAATATACACACGGTGGCCATGTCACAGTTGAAATGGGGTAACAAATATGGTCCTTTTCGTTCTCCTGAATGACTCTGTATGTAGTACTTTACTTGGTTAAATAAAAAATACCTTTTCGTTCGTCCAATTTCAGTGGTTCAGTTTTCAGTGGTACTCAAAAAACAAATGACCCTGTACTAGGTACCATGGACCCCAGTTTTTAAAACGTATCTTTCAAAATTGGTTAATTTGGAAATAGTAAGTTATATGTAAAATTTTAGCCTCAAGCCTTAAAAAAAAAACCCGACAACTAAAGTTCGGTCCTGTTCCTGAATAAACGAAAAAAAAATTACACAGTAAAAATGTCTCAAACGACTATTCTTTTTTTTTTCTTACCCCAAAGCCCATATTAAATACATATGCCTACTTAAATATTTTTTAATTTATTCAATTTTATGTTAATTAGTTGTTCCAAGAAAAAAAAAATAAGAAAAAAATTAAAATAAGGTTTGTGTCGTCATTACGCTTCTGTACGAGGGTTTTTAGTATCTAGAACGCCTAGGTAGCTCTAGTTGCACAAAGGGCAGCAGTTTAGCTGAAATATCACAAAAATTTTTTTAAAAAAAAATAACGCATTGCTGTGTAATAAATTAAAATTTAATGTCGACCGATGTTGAGAAAATCAGGATGATTCACTATCACTTTACTACTCTCACAAGAAGTACATCAGCTTTACGTTTGTCCATCCCTAGAAAGGGTTGAACCCAAAATGCTTCGTATAAGTAGGTGTTTTCTTGTTTCGTACACTTGCGTTTCGTAAATGTTCTCGTTTCCTACATAAATTATTTAATCCATTTTATGCTTCTTGTTTCGTACACCGACCATTGTGACGACCCAAATAACCAGTCAAATAAAATAGTCTAATCGAAAAGTGTGTTTCCTGCGAAAAATAGTTAGAAGCCTTCCTTAATATGAGCGATAGCTCATTCGACGTGTAATGCAAATCTGAGAAGGGTGCTTTAGGATTTTCTGCCAATAAAAATTGAAATTGTTATTTAAAAAAACGAAAAAAAGCCATTTCGATTTTAAACTGATAATAACTCAAACCAACACTCTTTCTCTAAAATTTGGAGTACCCCAGGGGGGGAATATTGTCTCCACTTCTTTTTTTTAATATTTGTAATGATCTTTCAGAACATCGACCGCATCGCGATGTGCATATCTGTCGGTTTGCAAATGACACTTCTATTGTAGTTAGGGATCGCTCATATACGGGGCAGTTGAGACCGGAAATAGAGTATCAAAAGAGTTTTTTATGGTGCAAGAAAATGGGCTGTTACTAAACGCAAATAAGTCAGTCGTTATCCAATTTAAAAGTAGTAACAAACTAGACAAAAACCCACAAAAGTTCGCTAATAAAACCTAATCAAAATTCCATTAAAACAGAAAAGAAAATACAAAATTTCTTAAAAACGGTATAAGAAAGTAAACTTTCGTGGGACTTACACATAGAACAACTAGCAAATAGTTTGGCATCGTGTCTTGTGGTAAATAATTTGGGAAAGCAGGTAAATAAACATGTAGTACTACTGTACATAAATTCGTGTGTCCAAAGAGCAAACTATAGCATATGGTATCACTGCTTGGGGTTCTTCACCAGGGAATAAATAGATTACTACTTCTTCAAAAGCGTATGTTGAGATCTTTGGAGGAGTCACCTTCCTGGAGCATGCTGCTCCTCTATTTAAAGTATAAGTTACTGACCGTATATTCACTTTATTTCTATAAAATTTTGACTTTCTATAAAAAATACCAACACTATTTTCCTACTAACTCTCAGTTTAATGTTGGAATGCAAACGAGTACCCCTGCAATCTTAGTGTTATGAGACATAGCAATGCATTTTTGAAAAGTTCATTGTATATGACTGTTAAGGCATTTAACAGGCTACCTCAGAGAATAAAATCTATAACAGAATTTAAAAATTTAGGTCAGTTATCAAAGATATATTTTTAGAAAACCCTTTGTATTCTCATTTGGATTACTTTAATCTAATATTAATATAAATAACTATTCTTGTAGGATTTTATTTTCCTCTGGTGGCTTTTTTTGTCTCTATGTCTCTTGTTCGTGTAATAATTTGTACAATGTATTTACGTTGTTTATTTTTATTTGTTATTGCCACTTATTGCATTTTGTAATTGTAATTTTAAGTAATTAAATTTGTGTATTTTAAATTTATTGTTATTAGGTTTAGTTAGTTTTATATTTGACGCATACTTTGTTCACAATAATGGAACTTATGTAATGAAGAATGGAAATAAATAAATAAATAAATAAATAAATAAATAAAACCATAAGGGATAGCGGAATTTGCAAAAAAGATCATTGGACAGAAAGAAATTTCCGATAAAAAAGTCCCGACTCCCGGAGTTCTATCTCCATTATTTATAATTTTAATTTAACGCTGAAAATGGATCTTCCTGCGACATTTTTGGTTGCGCGCTCGGTGTCAAAACCGATTACGTAACACATATTTTTTTTAGGGTATTTAATATTAATTGAAAAATTAAAAATTTTATGGTGTATTTGGAGCACTTCAAAGAATGTATTCCCGTTGAAAATTTAACTAAAAGTTAATTTTTCAACAAGTTAACAATTGTTAATTAACAAGCTTTTTTCAGTATTATTAATGCCTTAAATAATGCTTAAATAATTTTTGTTAATTGACAATTGTTTAACTTGTTGAAAAACTATCTTCAAGTTAAATTTTTAATGGAAATAAATTCTTTGAAGTGTTCTGAATACACCATAATTTAAAAAAATAAATAAATAATATTTAATACCCTAAAAAAAATATTTAAACCGGTTTGGGCACGTCGAGCGCGCAACTACAAAGGCCCATTTAGCGTTAAATTAAAGTATAAATAACGGAATAAAACCTGGGACTTTTTTTATCAAGAAATTTCCTCCTCTTCAAGGATCTTTTTTGCAATTTCCGCTATCTTTTTAATAACATCGTTACTTATCTTTCCCTTACTAGTTTCTAGTTTTCTTCCTGATTTTCTTTAACTCAAATTGTTGAATGCAGTCACTATACTGCGCATTCGCTGCTGTAGGTACTTGCTTAAAAATTAAATGTTCCTTTGAGAGTGATCACTTTAAGCAATTTAACAGTAGTACGAAAAATTCTTAATAAAACACCTTATTTGTTGTTGGTTGGTTTTTGAAAGCGTCTTTTTTTCGATACGTTTCAATAAAAAGGATTTTGTATTCATTTTTAGTAAAAACAGAATCAATTTAATTATGTTTTACTTTAACCACTATTTATTTAAAGTAATAAAATATACCTACTAGACTTTGACAGAGTATTGACATTTGTTTTTGGAAATTCAGGTCTTTATTGGTAAATTTTCTAATGTAATCTGAATTTGTCATATAAATTAAATTAATTCTGTTGTTACTATAAATAAATACAAACTACTTTTTACTAAAATGTATAAAAAAATTAGATGCTTTCAAAAACGAACCAATAAATAAGGTGCTTTATTAAGAAAATATTACGTTAATGTTGTATCTTTTTTTAATTCAAATTACTTTCTTGTTCGTTCTTCAGGATTCTACAGGCAAAAAGACACAAGATGGCTATTACACATTTCTTTTTTAAATATGAAAAAAGCCACAATCCAGAAAAAAAGGTAAATATTACGTATGATTTCCCGCATCATTCTACTCAATCAGGTTTTTCAAAGACTTCAAAAGAAAAAAAAACAAATAAATTTAAAAAACTTGGATAGACAAAATTTTACAAAAAAAAACACTGATAAAAATTTAATAAATTAGCACTAATAGGTAAATAGATACAATCATTTAGGGAGTATTCTAGTGTAGAGGCATGCATTTTAGGTAATTTTTGAAGTGTCGTAAAAGCAATTAATATTTTTACTAGCCATTTTTTATAAGTTATTTATTAACATTACAAAAATACAGAAAAAAATTAAAAAATAAAAAAAGTTGAAAATTCAAAAAATTAGCAGCTGCTGATGAAGTGGGGGTGTCTCAAAAAATTGGCCCGTGACCATGCCCATGATTTCTCAAGTTCTACTGAACCGATTTACATGAAATTTTTTAGTCTTCTTTATAAACTTGTCTAAGTTCGGAACTATCTGCATTTCCAATTTTTCAATTTTCACTATTTTCAAAAAATTCGAAAAAGTCAAAAAAAGTGGTACAAAAATGTTTTTTTTCAGGCAGCCGCCATTTTGTGATAAAAAAAAATTTCAACTTTTCCGTAGTTCCGGACATTGCGACATTACTCTACATTGATAATCTTTTTTTCAAATTGCTACGAGGGTTAGAATCCACTTCATCAGCTGCTAATTTTTTGAATTTTTAACTTTTTTTATTTTTTAATTTTTTTCTGTATTTTTGTAATGTTATTAAATAACTTATAAAAAAATGGATAGTAAAAATATTAATTGCCTTTTTTTACGGCACTTTAAAAATCACCTAAAATTAATACATCTACACTAGAATAACCCCTTAATTAATTACTCTATCAAAGAATAAAAAAGACAAAAGTAACCATGCCACAAAAATATTGTTACCCACAATGCAAGAAAGCACTAAAAACCTCTTATAATTGTAAATGTTTGTCATAAAACAAAACCATGCTGTTTTTATTTTATGTGTAGACAAAGTTCATTAGGTTAACTGTCGAGTTGAGCGTTACCCACAAGCCAGAACGGCATAACAACTACAAATTACTC
Organism: Listronotus oregonensis; assembly: GCA_019359885.1. Taxonomy (NCBI): domain Eukaryota; kingdom Metazoa; phylum Arthropoda; class Insecta; order Coleoptera; family Curculionidae; genus Listronotus; species Listronotus oregonensis. The sequence goes on along the minus strand of JAHBCN010005706.1, from coordinate 7,574 downwards.
TTGGCATTCTAGGAATGTTTCTCTGATTCTGCTTAGTAATTTTTAAACAGGGCTCAAAAAATGTAAGATAATTATATTTACGGCAAATTTTTGCCGGGTTAGTAAAGACGAGAACAAATGGTTGATATGTATTTATTATTGTCCATATCATACAAGTAAATTCAGGTATCACCGAAGAGAAGACCTATACAAAAAAAGTTCATATTATTATAAACTTGTAGTATTCTTTTTACGTGTGTGCTCTGTATTAGTGATGTAACGAATATTCGCATTCGCATTCGCGGATATTCGCATATTTTTGCATATTCGCATTTGCAAAATTTCTGCGAATGTTTTGCGAATATGACTACCAGAAAAACAAATAACTTGAAGATGATAGTAGGTTAATAAAATCAAAATGTATTTATTTCTTAATTTTTTTATTACAAGAAAAAGTAACTTAACCTCGTAATGACATTATCAGTCTTCACTATATCATTTGGTATTATTTATTTACTTTACTAAAGCATGAAAATTAAATTTTTATTCGAACTTGTAAAATAAAAATTAAATACAATTTTATCAGTCTTTACAAAACTTGTTAATGTTTAGATAATCATCATCTTGAATAAATCAAAAAACATAATATCAAACAAAAACTATATTCTTTTTTAAACAAAAACTGAATATTCGATATGAATATTGAAGTGAATATTCCATTCGCGAATGTTCAAAAAGACATTCGTTACATCACTACTCTGCATACTATATTTGATAAAAAATAGTTTTCATTCGGTTTTTACATGGGTAAAGGTCACCTCTTATTTGGATCCCATAAATAAAATAAAATCTACTTGTTTAATTCCCATTAGTGTCAAATTTATTATTTTTATAAAATATGTTGTCCTCCATTGATTTTAAGATCTAAAAATCTAAATCAAATTTGGTCCAACTGTCAATTTCTTTAAAACCGCCATTGGCAAATAATAGTGAAGATATGTACATTTTTATTTAAAAAATTATTACAATCATTACTTTTAAAGCGATTAAAAGCTGAAAAATATTTGTAATTTTTTGTTCAAAACGGGCAAACACAGGATTTGTTATGCCAAATTAAAGATGTTTTGATATTTCAATTATTCATTGTTTTCCCTTAATAAGCTTACCGTATTGTATGCCCGAATTTTTTAGTAGTATCTGGCACACTATTTGCATTGCTGCCTGAGGCAAAAAGTTTGCACACCAGGGTCTAGTTTCATATCCCTGTCTCATTATTAGATCATTACAAAAAGCTAGAAATCCAATAAAATACCAAAAAAAGTTGTCTACCAGAATTTATGAAAAAACGAGGTAGGTCTATGAAAAAAGTAGAAAGCTAATAAATGTGGCGACGCCAAGGAAGTTTGAAGGTATATGATTTGATTGATATTTGAGCAAAAAATGTCCAGCTCACTATGAAAATAACTGTCATAAATGGCCCCCAAGATTCTGCGCAGTAACAAAATTCCACAAAATTTTGTTATGTGTTGCCTACTTACACACTAATAAATCATTGTGTAGATAACCAACACATTATACTTTTATGAGAGCCGTGGTACCGTTTCCTGTGCGACGGCGCGACGCGTATGAAACCATATCCGCTGTGTCCGACGTCGTCTCATCAACTCTTCTAAGCGAATTACATGTTTCGTTGCCGTTTGCGCCGTATTAATTTCGATTGTTTTGCTATGTGTTATTTTATTTTGTGGTCGCAGAAGTTTATGGATTGATAAAAACCTTCTTATTTCAGTGATTATTGTTTAATAAATTATGACTATAATTTTGTGTTTATTGTTTGTTACTTATAATATCGTAACAAAATGTCTAGAGATTGTATGGTTTGTCTTGAACCAATAACATCCCGGATTTACTTTAGGTAAGTATTTCTTATATTAAAATTAGGTTGTTTTTATGAGACGCACCGTTAGGTAACCGAATAAATAATAATATATCAATTATGAATTATAGAAAATGAAAATTTTATAGGCAATAACAGTGAGAAAAGAAAGGTAATCTTAACTATCTTTTAGATAAATACCACAATGTTTCTGTATTTCTGTGGATCATTAAAAAGAAATTAGGTTTACACTTAGGTACTCATCACTATCTTGCCCTTCTTTTATCACAAAATTAGTGATAAGTACATACAACTATCAAACAATGTTTAAAATTTATTTTAAAAATCGTGTTTTATTTATTTTACTAAGATTTTGGTAAAATACAAACTCCAAAAATATCGACCATTTAAAGAGAAGGCTGTGAAGTGTCGCTCATTTATTCTTTCCATATTAAATCAGATGATATAAAATCCAATATTACACAATAATTTTAAATGTTCTATAATAGTATCGTTTAATAACCAACAATTTTGTGCAAAAAATAAAACAAAATCAGTAAAAGTATAATTCGTTTGAATTTGACATTTGATGATGTCAAGTTTATGGAAGTCCGGACCTGACCTACTATTTACTGCGCAAACTCTGCGGGGCGAATTCCCCTATTCCCGCTGCCCTGCACGCCTAGACAATTTTGTTCTACAGCATTGGCCTTCCATATACCTTCAAACTTCCTTGGGCGACGCTAGACACAGCGCCTACCTTGTGTTGTCGCAAGTACTGTTGTAAATGGAAATATATCCAGTTGAAATGGAAATATTAGAAATTTCCGAACGTGTCTCGAAAATATTGTAAATATTGGAAATATCAAAAAATAATAATAATAATAATAATAATGCGTTTTAAATCATCAAAATAAAAATTTCTATATATTTCTTATACTTTTATGCAGTACAAATTTCACACTAGAAAAATAATTTCCGAAGAAGTACGATTACGAATAATAAAATCTCGATCTCAGGGATTTGGGATTATTGCTTGTTGGCTATTGCTTGCTTTAGAAGAAGTTTAATTGCACTCCCATGAAGACGGCATTGATGCTTAATACAATATTCAAAGTGTGGATGATATCGATAAAGATATGCCTCTTGATCAAGTTGCACAACTTGTGTCTCGTGGTCGTGTGTAATTATTTTTTTAATTTCACTGTTTTCTTTGTATTTTTATTACTTAAAGGTTTATTTATATTAATGTATTTTGCGTTTTTATTTTTGGATGATAAATTCAGTCATGTATAAAGTCATGTATAAATAACCCATTTGAAATGTCAAAAATCGAAATTTGCTATCGGATAGAAGAGAAAAAGTTACTGGCTAAAAAAATCGGTAAGTTTACGGTTCTATCAATTGTGTCGTCCATTGTTATCTCAGTAGTGACTGTATTTTATATTGTTGATTAATTAATATTTTGTTTTTAACTTTGTTTTATTCGCGCAATTGTCTTAGTAAAACCATTCGTACTTAGATTTTGAGTCAGATATTTTTTGCCTGGTTTTGAATACTTTAGAAATTTAACACGTTTTTCAAAATTACTCGAGCTACGTTCTCGTGATAAACTTTCATTAAATGTTTAGTTTTTCAAGTTTTGTAGTTTTTATTTCTGTATTTCCAATATTTCCATATTCATTCAATGTTTCCCGGTATATTTCCAAAACATTTTCAAATATATTTCCCGGAAATTTTCACTTTACTATTCAGTCATTTTGATCCGACGTCGGTTTAAGACATTTGCTACATTAGGGGCGGGCAAAAGGACGCGGAGACGGTGGGCGGAGATAACAAACTCCCACTACCAATTTTGATAGTCGCATTAAAAATATTATATTTTATTTAGGTTCTTCCAAATTCGGTGTATCGATGCGATGTACTTTCCGATTGAAGCCTAAGGACAAACGTTTTGGTAACTATTTTTTCCTTTAAAGAAAAATTTAAACCATTTTAAAAAGGGAAATAATCTATGCCCTGCTGTAACGGGTTTTTAAAATATGAGTGAGTTAAGAAAAATATCTAAACATAAGATTTTAGGGTGATTTCCTCAAGGAAATATTAAAAACTCCAAATTCTAAAACAATTACAGAGAAGCCTTAGATTTAAGTGTTGGCTTTCATGTAGTTTTTGAAAATTATGATAACTTATACCGTTTTTGAGAAAAACATTATGCCCGAACCCAAAAATTGATCAATTTTTGCGGCGAATGGACTCGTAAAGAGAAGACATTAAATTTAAATGATAATTACGCCAAAACTAAATTTTTCTTAGAAAAGATATTTCAAAGGTGAATTTTAGATAACCCAAGGAGGAGATGTAATGTGTTTTTCATTTAAAATAAATTTTTTGCAAGATGCCCATTGTGCATGCACCAGTCAATACACTGGGAGCTGGATCGAGCGTCCCATCTGGTAAGGAGCATATTTTTTAATTGTTTATTGTTATGTACAAATAGTTTAAAATTGGTTGCATTCCCCGATTTTCCCCGGGTAGGGGTTTTTATGCCTGATTACGAATCCGATAAAAAAATTCGGCAACGTTTCGTTTTTGAGATATTCATCATTACAGTTGAAAATAAAACTAACCTCATTTTCACTATATTCCCCCTTCTTTTTGTACACAACTCTTGATTTTTACACTAAATTAGCACACAATATTTTATAAACACCTTTTAAAACGTTGTATTTTTATTTATTTTACACCTTTTTTCCATTAAATTGCGAACTTTCAAGTTCAAAGGCAGCAATCATATTTGTTTATAAAATCCCTAGTGTAATACATGGTTGCAGCAATGTTGCGGCGTGTAAACGTGGAGGTTTGCAATTAAATCAAAAAAAGGTGTAAAATAAATATAAAAACAAGTTTTTAAAAGGTGTTTGTAAAATATTGTGTCCATAGTGTAGAAATCAGAATTTGTGCAAAAAAAGTAGGAATAGTTAAATAAGGCTAGTTTAATTTTAACTTTGATGATGAATATTTTGAAAAACTTGGCCGAAAATATTTTCAGATTCGTAATTAGCGCCGCAAAACCCCGTATACCAAATTTGTCAAAATCTCGGAGAAGTCAACTTTCGAGACAATTACCAAAAAATTCCTAATTACGCACGTAGTTGTATAAACCTATCCGGTTATATCCTAACAGCCCATTAAAGAAAATAAACAATTTCGCCATTTTCATAAATATTTTTTCATGAATGAACGCAAGCAGCGTTACAAGTCAATGAATCATTGTTTTACCGAGAATATGTTAAACACTGATTTTATTTAATAAGATTTTGTTAACAATAATGTATTTAAGTGTGAAATGAATCACTTAGTTGCAATGGAAAGTTAGAACATAAAAATGTGATTAGGTTTATCTCAACTTATTTATGGATAGTTGGTACGGGGTTGGTAAGAAAAATCCTGGGCTCAACACAAATTATTTTTAAATTTGAAATTATTTTTAAATTTGAAATTATTTTTTTTAATATAATTCCTTTTTAAATCAATGCACTAACGATGTTCCAAAGCCACAATCCCATCCCTAAAATAATTTTTTCTCCAAGTCGTCAAAATACTCTTCTACAGCAGCAATTGCCTCTTCTTTAAAAAAAAGCTGATTGACAAAAAAGGTTTCTACTTTGACGAAAAAGTTGGTCGAAGGGTGCCAAATCAAGGAAATAGGGGTTTGTTTCGACAGTTTATAGTTTTGGTTAGTTATTTTATGGTATGGTAATAGACCTGGAGCCGAGAGGGTTTTTGCATGTGTCATAGGCCCCACGCCGAGGCTTTGAGGGCTGATAGACATCGTTATTTTCCACTTTGATTTCTTGGGATGGCATCTAAAGTGTCGCTTTTAGGAGGGAATTTTAAACGTGTAATTAATATCCATGCCCTGTCTACCCTTTGATTCTTGTTTTATTCGTTGAGGGCGCCAAAGTCCGCGAACTCAATGTGCCTACCTGACAAATAATGTGTTTTTCCACTGTAAACATGGATCATGGACCCCTCGCTTGTTTCTGATCATTGTTAACAATAAACTGTAGAACAAGATTTTAAAACGCCATACCTCTGGGGCATTGCCATAATGGGGCGTTCAGCTAAATGACATGTTCGCCCCATTAGGGCGGCCCGGCGATGTCCCAAAAGTATGGGTTTTGAATTCTTTGTTTTACAGTTCATTGTTAACAAAGATCGACACAACAGCTGCCCAGGCCCTTCTACAGTGAAAAATTACCCCTTGCATGTATGGCGGACCTAAATGACGCCATATTGTTATGGCATATTGGGTTCGCGGACTTTGACGACTTCGGACATAAATCTAATCAAAATGGGGCCTATGTCAAGGATGGAAATTCACACGTTTGAAAATTCACCCCTCTAAAAGCTACCCTTTGGATCTACGGGAAATTATAGTGGAGAATGTTGTCTACAGCCCCAAACTTGACGTGGGGCCCATATAAAAACCTCGCTCCGGTCTTTGCAGTGTTTCGGCAATGAGAAACTATATTGTTTAATTTTCCCATTGCCAAAAACCATTGCTCTGGTGCAACAACACTTTTTTTTTCTCTAAACCAGGGCTTTTTCAGCAATGTTTTTATCCAGTTGAACTAAAAGATTAGAATAGTAGACACTCGTTATAGTTTTGCCCTTCTCAAACTTTTTTTCTTTTGAAACAATCGTACCTAGTATGCAATATTAAAGTTCTCGAAAGATTATTTTTCACGCATATATCGATTAGATGGCATACTAAATATAATTGTTTTAAGGTGGCTATTTTTTGCTTTTTGTAGGTCTATTTTTTATTTAATTAACTGCAGTCATCCTGTTAAATCTATCAATAATGATCAGCGCATAGTCAATATTTTCTATTTAAAAGGGCATACTCGGTACATTTGATGAGCTGACGGTCTAATAAGCAAAATGCCTACAACATCAAAAAAAAAAAAAAAAATGCCATAACTTTACATGCTAAAGAAACGGACTTTTTTTGTTTTTTAGTTGCCGTCATCCGACTTTTGTCCAGTTTGGACTGCTGTTTAGACTCAGATAATGGTAAATCCAAGTTTCATCCATGCTTATAAATGGTCGAGTTAGTCTTTATTAAAGCGTTTCAAACAGTGTTTAGAAATGATCATACGATTTCGTTTTTGATCACCCGTTAACAATTGCGGTCCCGTTTTTTTTTTAATTTGATTTTGCGTGCAAGGTATATTCAAATGTTCTTTTAAAATGCTTATGGCCTCGGCAATTTCACGTAACTCAGCAGTCAGTTTCCTAATAGAATGGAAAATAGGAAACGAAAAAAAAAAGGGAAAAATCTTTGTTAAAAAAACTACATATTTATTAAAAGTCCTTGTCCCTTTGAACTTATAGTTCATACACAGGAGTAAAGCTACTTAATCACCTACCGCTTCAAATTAAGGAACACAGTTATTGTGTGTTTAAACATAATACTAAAAACTAATTGTTGAAAAATGCTTGAAGATAAACACGTTTGGGTTGGACATAGCAGTTTTTTTTTCAGGGCAGTATTTGTTCACATTATGTAAATTTTTTTATCAGTGATTTTTGGGTATTTTTTTTCTGGGGAATGATTTTTCTGTCGTTTTTAATAACAACCCTATAATACTATTGATTTGAATTGGAATAGCTATAAAAGATGTACCAACCTAAAATCAACAAAAATGTG
>JAHBCN010005705.1:0-53476 GCA_019359885.1 Listronotus oregonensis | reverse complement strand
TGGCGTGCGTTAATTCTAGTCCTTGAGTTCGGTAAAAACGGTATGTCGCGAAAATCCTTTAAGTCACATTACCGTAATAACCCGGCTATCACGTGACAAACGCATGCGAGATCCTACCTTGTATTCTTAGTTGGGCATCAGGGCGCTCTGCCTTCACGTCGACTCAGTACGTCACGGTTGCGAATTTTCGCTCGACGCGCTAGGTTCACAAGCATTTTTAACAATGTTCTCCAAACTTATATGCAAATGTGAGATACACAATTTGTAGCTTTTAATCTTAACTTTAAAAAGCCGTTTTAAAAATTCAAATCGGACCATTTGCCTAATATTTACGGCACTTGCAAGATAAGGGCCTAATTTGTTTATAGTGCGATGCGTATATGTTATTGACTATCATTTCTCAAAAATTCAGCTCTTAATATTCAAAATTAACGGAGATACGAATTTTTGGAAAAATGTCTGTTTTAAGCGTTTTTCCGGCTTTTCTTGGTGAAAAATGCTGTGCAGTATTACCTAAGTTGGAGTAAATGTAATCCAATAAAAAAGAATGGTCACAAAGTTAGATATTCCTTAAAGAAAATAATAAAGTGCCAGTATCTTCATAAATGCAGAAAACTCTAGTTACAAGATAATATTTTTTTTTAAATAAAATAGTTAAAAATTAACAATCTATAACTTCAGATAACTAATAACAACAAATTTTATTTCTTAAAAATATGCATTTTAATACCATTTTGCTGCTGACTTCCTAATGAAAGGTATTTTATGTTTGGTGATTTTTTCAGGTATGTTGTAACTGATCCTGTATAATACCAATTTGGTATTATACAGGATCATCGAAGGATCGAATAGGTCCGATCGAGGACTTTTTTTTTAATACACAGGTGTTTACATCAACTTTATTTCTGGATTAATTTAATTCAGGTTTAACTCTAGTACCAAAATAAGAATTTGCTATATGGACCATATGATTAAAACTTAACTTCGTTTTTTTTTAATATATATTGGTAAATTAATTATGAAAAAAGTTGCAGAAAAATACCCAAAGAACTTTAAAAAAAAAGGAAAAACAACAAAAGGTATTTAGTAGGTTACTGGAATTCACCGTTTTTCTTGCAAAACGCGAACTGTTATAACTTTGACAAAACATGAAAAATCAGAGTACTATTGTCAAAGTTATAAAATTATTATAAACAAAGGATTGCTTTTTTTAAACTTTAATGACGTTATCTTGTTAAGTATGTATATAAGAAGGGCTCCACGACGCGAAAAATTTATAAGACAATTATTTTAAACATTTTTTTCATGTACAATAAAGGCGAAAGTTCGAAACAATTTTGTTGTTTAACAGTTGCCCTAACTTATTAAAAAATAAACTTTAAGGTAAATTTTCAAAGGAAATAAATTCTTTAAGGTGTTCTGAATATATAATAATTTTTTAAAATTTTTCAATTATACAGGGTGTAATGGATCAAAGAGCAACAGCGGATTCCTTGGGTTGAAATAATGCAATTATCGTAAACTTGCCTTATCCCAAAGTTGATAATAACTAAGATACAGGGTGTCAAACTTTTAATTTTGTTTTCGTTTTTTCGTAATAATTTCTTAACTAAATGACATAGCGGTACAAAATTGGGTATTTGGGGGTTCTCTGAGGTGAAAAATTTAAATTTGTCCATATTTTTGATGTTGCTAGTAGAGGGCGCCAGCTACGGCCTACCGCATTTGTTTTAAATAGCATAACTTTTTTTGGGCCATATTGACCTGTTTATTAAAAAAGAAGTTACTATAATTATCGCTGCGTCAAAAATGTATACCTCATTTAGGTCTTTGGAGCAACTGTTTTCAAGATAAACGCAATTTTTCTATGGAAAATGGGTTTCGACCAATTGTTTTCAAATTTTGCAAAGTAATAGTTTTCCACACGCTGATTAAAAGTCTCCATGGGCACAAAACGTTAAAACCTCTCTAACTCCTTTAAAATCACCCTCAAAGGTCTCCAAATCTCCAGTGTCTTTTAAGTCTAATTTTAGAGGGGTTAGAGGGGTTTTTGGGTTTTGTGCCCGTGGAGACTTTTGATCAGCGTGTTGAAAATTATTACTTTGCAATGTTTGAAAATAATTGGCCAAAGCACATTTTTCATAGGAAAATTGCGTGGTCCTTTAAAGTGCGTCTAACTCGAAAACAGTTGCTCTTAGAGGCCTAAATGAGGTATACATTTTTGACGCAGCGGGAATTCTAGTAACTTCTTTTTTAATAAACAGGACAGTATACTTAAAAAAATTTTGCTATCTAAAACAAGGGAGGTAGGCCATCAGTGGCACCCTCTACTAGCAATATCAAAAGTATTTGCGAATTTGAATTTTTTGTCTCAAAAAAGCCCCAAATCTTTAATTTTGTATCGCTATGTCTTTTAGTTAAAAAATTATTACGGAAAAACGAAAACAAAATTAAAAGTTTGACATCCTGTATCTTAGTTATTATTAACTTTGGGATAAGGCAAGTTTACGTTAATTGCATTATTTTGACCTAAGGAATCTGATGTTGCTCTGTAATCCATTACTTCTGGGACACCCTGTATATATTTAATACCATAAAAAAATTATTTAGTGTAACGTACTCGGGTTGACGCCGAGCGCGCAACCAAAAATGTCGCGTGGAGGCCAAATTTCAGCGTTAAATTAAAATTATAAATAATGGAGGTAGAATTCCGGGAATTTAGACTTTTTATCGGTAATTTTTCCTTCTTCAAAGATCTTTTTTGCAATTTTTATTATCTCTTATGGTTTTTGAGCTATCATCAAAAATCAAATTGTCTTTTTTTCGTTTTAATAACAATTGCAATTTTTCTTGGCAGAAGACATTCTCAGTTTTTGGCATGATATTGTTTTGGCGCAGCCGTTTTATATATAAATTTTAAATGCTTTTAGCCCTGATATAAAGTTTCGTATAAAAATTTTGGCAGAAGTGTTACTTAGGTAAAAAGAGGTATTTTTAGCTAAATAAAAAAATATGCGCAAGATGCCTATTCTGCTTCAAATTAGATTTCTTACGCGAGAAATGTGTTACTCGAATTTTAATGTCAACAAACGCAATTATAAGCTGTGTTGCATTTAAAATGTAACTGTTTAACACAACTCAAAACCGCGTAACTCGTCACACTTGTCAGCCATTTCGAATTCATTGACCTGTAAACGAGCACGCCTACGCCACTGCCAACGAGATGGACCATCCAGCGGAGTTCAAAAAAGGGAAGAAAACATTCAGCAGTTGGGGTTTGTTAACTGGTTGGATGTTTGCAGCGTGCGACAAGAGCCCCTTTTTATAGGAATATTTTCGAGAGTGGTATTTTGTAGTACAGTGTCCAATCCCTACAGTGTGTAGTGTAAAAATTGGTTTCAGGCGTTTTAATATAGTGATTATAAGAATGTGTGGTTCGTCAAAGATAATTGAGTGATTGTTGTTGGTGATAATAGTTAACATTGTTTTGATACGTAAATAATCAGTTTTTAATGAATTTAAAAAGTAAAAGTGATAATATAAAGTGTGAAATGTGTGTAAATTACTGTTTATTTGTACACTTGTGATTTTATGAACCGTCTTTATGGATGTGTTTTGATGCAATTAGTATTATTAAGCGAATAGTTGAAATTCTCCGTGTCAAATGACAATGTGGACATACAATTTTTACGCGTGAAGCATTGTGTGAAGTTCCGGTGTACGAATCGGATGTTGTTCCGCGATATTTATTTTGCTGCTTGTTGGGAATATGAATTTGTGGATTTAAGTGGTGAATTTATGGTGTTTTTTTTTTCGTAAAAAAGGTAAAATTTAACTGTTGCAAAAAGCTTTTTGGGGTGTTCTCCTGCACTTTCGTTTTTTTTACTCTTGATATGATTTTGTTAACATGATCTTAAAGTAAATTAAGCAAGTGTTGCAAAAAAAGAATCCAAAACTAATGCGCTAGGTCAAGTTTCGGCCACTCGTACGCTGTGTGTGTATTACACGAAAGGTTTTAGCGTATCTTTCCCCCTATCATAACCTTGTTATTGTTCCACATAAAGGTACAAGATTTGGTATATAAATTCACATAAGTATTCTAAGTACGTGTTAAAACCTGAGAAATTTATGTGAAGTAGTTTTGAGATATTCAGTTTTGAAAATTACCTAGTGGCTGACTGACTCACTCATTCGCTGACTTATTAAAACTATGGGGTACTTTTTGGTAGTAGAAACTTCAAATTTGGTATGTAAGTAGGTTTTAAGACACAAGTACATACAGAAAAAATTCTAAGAACTGTACATTCTTTACTTGGAAGATCGAATTTTTAGGGGTATCTTGTGCAACAGTTTGCAAGAACTGCAGCAATTAGATTTAGATGCAGTAAACGCAGCCAGACAAGAAATGGGCTTATCTATGAACGTCGCCAAAACAAAGTTTATGGTCCTATGGGGGGGGGGCAGGTGAACCACACCTAAAGGGTTAAGCACTTTAAATATCTAGGTAGCTACATTACGGAACAGCTTGATCCAGATGTGGCAGGGGCGGATCCACACTAGGGGATAGTGGGGATATATCCCCCCCTCCCAAAATTTTTCTTAACATAAAAAAACAATTAGAAAAAAAGATCTTTTCAATTTTTTTTTTAAATAAAATGACTATATTATAGTAATATTTTTTAAAAATACATATATAAATATATATACATATATATATATATATATATATATATATATATATATATATATATATATATATATATATATATATATATATATTTTTTAAATATATATATATATATATATATATATTATAATTTTTATTAAAAAGAATTATGTTTTACTGTTAGAAAGCTAAAAAAAGTCTTCACCTTTATTTTTCGTGTCGCTGTTGCCTGTACTGTAAGTTGTTTAGTACTTAATAAAAGTTAAATAAAAAGCTTAAACTGAAAAATTTTTTAATGACAATTTTTATAAAGAATTAGTTTTTTTATTATTTTCATGATCCAAATGTTATTAATATCACACGATACGAATAACTTTTCGTACAATTTTGAATTAAACTGGTTGAATTACTATGTAAGTTTTATTATCTGAATAAAAATTATAGTATTATATATATATATATATATATATATATATATATATATATATATATATATATATATATATATTTATATATCCTCTAAACAAAGCAGAATTGAGGTTGCTAAATTCACATTTTTTAAAATTAAGAACTTTTTGTGCAATAACAATATCAATCTGACACTGCGGCATAGGGTCAGAACCCAAAATCTGGGGTCAGAGTGGTTAGGTGCTATGTAGGGTCTGTCTTACTATATAGTGCTGAGTCCTGGACTAGGGTGATTTGAATTTCATTAAAAAAAAGATTTGAAATCTTGACATCTCTAGTAAAAACAATCAGATGTCTCAGTTCCATATTCTAGTTTCTACCCATTTTTTAATGTAATTGGATTGCAAAATTATTCCGAAAAAACTATAAAACTGAATTTAATAAATTGTGGCGTGATGATTTATTATAACATCATGGTTTTTTGGTCGGATATGGAGGTCCCAGAAAAATCTAAAGCGTTCAAATAACACGCAAGGACTACGCTTTTCCCCCCTTTTTTTTGTTTATTGCCATTTTGCAACAAGCATAAGGCATCTTGTAATTTCTTTCTATTTATATTTTATAGAATATTTAATTTTAAAATTTACTTACTATAAGGCTTAGTCTATACTCGCGTCTAGCGACACCCCCGCCGGCGAGCTTCTTCACAGTGTTTACAAAGAAACATACTTTATTATTCAGGGTTTCGGCGCGTAATTTGAAAAGTAGGCTTTTTCTAAATAATGCATTTAATGTAGAAAAAGTAAATCGTGGGTCTTTTCTAATACGTCTCCGCATATTTACGTCTGATATATAATTGGGAAAAATAAAAAACTGCTTTGCTAACCAAAACTAACCATGACCGACTAGAACTTAGGGCTTTCGAATTTGTCTGAATTATCCCTACATAGGAGTTATTGACCAAATTTTAATAATTTTTGATATGGTAGAAGTTATAAATATTTTTAAAAGTGTAATATATTCCCCGGGTTTTTTCTAATACGTTGTTAAAATGTGTTTATAACTTCTACAAATTATTTAGACAAATTCAAAGTCGGTCATGGTTAGTTCAGTATATTTCAGACGTAAAAATGCGGGGACGTATTAAAAAAGAGCCCAAATTGTTACATTAAACTGTAATTTTTTTAGCCGAGTCGCTGTATAATAAAACTCGGCAGCAGGGTGTCGCTAGACGCGAGTTTAGTCTATGACGGAAATGAAAATAACTCAAAAAATAATGATGGTGTTCTCTTGTTCACATAAGTATTTTCATTATTTAAATTTAAGTGACAGACGTTTACAGTGAATAAGTATATTGTATATTTACGAATCGTCTGTTAATACAAACTTCAAAAAGTGTTTATAAATGCTGCACGTTTAAAACAGATGGAAAGGTGTAATTTTTAATTCAATCTGGCGATTAAGAAACTTTTAAGTGGAGAATATTTATTTTCTTAAAAATTTGTATTAAACAATGTAGCTGCCTACGATAATACTAATTCAATTTTTTTTATTAACAATAAAATCGCATACAATAATACAAATAAAATATCTTGAAAATATTAAATACAAAAACGAATTTTAAATTTTTCAATTATAGGGTTTATAAACTTATCAGCGCAATTTATAGTTTTTTTGGTAATTCGTATTTAACAGCAAATCACCAGTACCAACTTTTAAAAAAAGGTGCTTAGAACCTAAAAAATCCAAAATCCGTTCAAAAAGTTAGCTTTTCACTGGTTTTTAAAATAAAAAAAATCTGTAAAAAATAGCAATTTTTTTCTTTTAGAGTAAAAAATTTTAATTTCATTGTAATTTATTTACGATGCTGTCAATAAAACTTTTATAAAGAATGAACAAAAAACATTTTTTTTGCTGTCGTTATTGGTTCATATTTCTCAAAGAAAAGTCGAAAAAACCGCTGAAATTAGCTTTGTTAAAAATGTATAATTTGAGCCCGAAAAATCGATAGTTTTCGAGATAACGGGACCCAAAAGTCCCTTCATTTCAGCTGCCGCTCTACCGCTAGAATGCCGCTATCTTTATGGATTCACTTATAGGGGGCGGACGAATTGTTCCATTATTCGGGCAATAATGTACATTTTTTATAAATTCAAAATTCATCGGAATTGGAGAACCCGTACCTATCATTGCATATGAGCTTGGGTCCATTCTGATTTTTCTAGAATATTAAAAAAAGCGTTCAAAGTTTTTTTTACAATATTTTGAGAGTATCCCATTAATTTATTGATATATTTTGAAAAAAATTGTTTGTTATTAACATTTCTTTTTTATATAAAGACCTTAGCAAGTGTTCAATGATCCTAGAAAGTTTCTCTCACCATCTTTTTTGCGTTTTGATAAAAAATTGTTTTGCCCATCTGCATTTTTTAGCCGTTTAGACACAAGGAAGTTTAAAGGTGTATGGAAGCCCAATGCTATGGCCCATTCGATCAGAAAATGTCCAGCCCAGTATGAAAATAACTGTCAGAGTTGGCCCGCCGATTTTGCGCAATAACGAAATTCCACGAAAAAATTTATGTGTGCCTACTTACACACTGATAAATCAATGTGTAGTTAGGCAACCATTATACTTTTTTGAGACCATAGTTTTTATTGTTTTGCTTTGTGTGATTATATTTGTGGTTGCAAAGTTTTTTGGATTGATAAAAACCTTCTTATTTTAGTGATTAGTGTTTATTTAAAATTTTGACTGTAATTTTGTGTTTATTGTTTGTTACTTATAATATCGTAACAAAATGACTAGAGGTTGTATGGTTTTGTCTTGCAAATCTAAGGGTAACATACCCGGCATTTTTTACTTTAGGTTAGTATTTCTTATATTTAAATTAGTTGCTTCTTATGAGACGTAACGTTAGGTAACCAAATAAATAATAATATATCAATTATGAAAAATAGAAAATGAAAATTTCATAGGAAATAGCAGTGAGAAAAGTAAGGGATTCTTAACTATCTTTTAGATGATTTCCACAATGTTTGTGTATTTCTGTGGATCATTAAAAAGAAATAAGGTTTACATTTAGGTACTTTTATTTTATTTAATAATTTAGTACGTTCTTTTAAAGGATCAAAATTATTAATTACTGGGCAAACCAGGCAAATTTTAATATATACAGGTCCCTCTAATTGAATAAAAGAAAGTACAATTTTATGTTAAAGTTCCCTTTTACTTTTTGTGTATTTATTTAAAAAGAAATTAGATTTTTGGTTTCTTAAACTTACATTATCAACTTTTTGAGCTCTACATACTGTAGACACATAATATTTAACGGTTACTGTTACAATGGATACCTAGGTACCAAAGGTTACTAAACATTTTTAACCACTGTTATTCTGTCTCATGAATGTTTGTTATTAGTGAAAAGTATATGCCTAAAAAGCAGTTATATAAAAATGTTCACTTTTTAATGTACAATCACAATCTTAGGATTAGATTTTTTTTTATCTTGGGACAGTCCACGAAGGCTGATGCCTAAGTACTAACGTACCGTGGGTGATTAAACTCATTTACACTTCTTCCTTCAGCCCTTCTTTTATCACAAAATTGGTGATAAGTACATAAAACTATCATACAATGTTTGAAATTTATTTTTAAAAATTGTGTTTTTATTTATTTACAAAGATTTTTGGTAAAAATACAAAACTCCCATAAATATCGACCATTTAAATAGAAGGCTGTAAAGTGGCGCCATCTATTCTTTCCATATTATATCAGATGATATAAAATCCAATATTACACAATAATTTTAAATAGTCTATGGTAGTATCGTTTAATAACCAAAATTTGTGCAAAAAAAAAAAACAGGAATTCTTGAATTTGACATTTGATGATCAACTTTATAGATAGTAACAAAGAATTATGGAAATCCGGCTCTGACCTACTATTCATTGCGCAAACACCGCGGGGCCAATCCCCCGATTCCCGCTGCCCGGCACGCCTGGACAATTTTGTTCTACAGTATTGGGCTTCCATACACCTTTAAACTTCCTTGTTTAGACACAGGTATCCAGTGTGAAATGTATTGAATTTTCGACGGCCGTTTTTGCGAAAAATATTCGTGTTGCGAAAGAAATCGTAAGGACCATTTTTTGTAGATTTCGAGGTGATCTTCATTTTTTGTCTAAAAAAACATTCTCTCATACGCATATTTTTCAGATAGTCGCGGGAAAGTCATTTTATCGTGATAAACTTTTTCTCGCGACCTAAGAATTGCGCCACAAATGAAAACTGATTGATAAACAAAATAAAGTCTATAATATATAATTGAATTTTTTTTTAAATAAAAACAGAATATTTTACTTTAATAATAATAGATACTGATAAATGTATTTAAAAATAAACGAAATTATACGACTAAGTAAACAACATTATTAAATTCAATTATTTATCAATGAAAAACTTGCAATTTCATTTTTCAGTAGCTACAATGACAAAATTAATGTCAAAAAATGTACTTTTAATTATTTACAAATATTTTTAAGATTACTTACTTTCGGTGCTTTAAATATTGCTTTTTTTCACTACCGTTTCGACCACTCATGCACCCAGAAACTGTGCATTGTGCCATTTTAAAATTAATCACTTAAAAATTCGGAAACAATAATCAATTATTTTTATTTAATTGGACTATTTTTTAGATTAATTAACTACGTCGGTATGCATTTTTAAGGAGTAATAATAATAATAATAACAATAACGGTACGTCTTCGGTTGTAGCTCCACGAGTGACAAAAAGTGTACTTTTATCCAGGTTCATTCTTATATACACACAAACATGAAGTATAGATTTTTTACATTAATTTTGTAATTGTAAATACTGAATAATATTATTGTTTAAAGTTTTTCATTGATAAATAATTGAATTTGATAATGATTGTTTACTTAGTCGTATAATTTCGTTTATTTTGAAATATATTTCTTATTATCGAGTATTATTAAATTAACATTCTATTTTATTTAAAAAAAATATGTACAATTATATATTATAGAATTTTAATTTTTAATATGCATATACTTTATTGAGGAATTTTAAACTATGTATAAAAAGTATTCTATATTTTTTCTTTTAAGTTGGCATACTTACTTAAAAATTTTAAAAAATTAAACATATATTTTTCTATTAAAATTTTTTAACCGTAAAGTTGTTTACGACAATCCTTGTAAACCACATGTCACTTTTATTTAAAACAACACCATGTCGTTTAAAATAATAAAATCTTAAAATTTATTACCGAAGGTTTTATGACTAAAACAATTCGACTTTAGTTGGTCTCCAACAAAATACGAGCATTTAAAAGGACTAGACTTCATTTATAGTCAAAAACCAGACACTCGACGTCATAAAAACATCAACACATGGTAAGAGCTCTGTGTAGTATGAATATCGGTTAAAATAATTCAATAAAAGGCCACTTGTTAAGGTAAATGAATTAAATGAGTTAAAATTAACTGCTTTTTAATTCCAAAAAGATTAAAGAATACAAACAATTAACATAAAATCCTATAGTAAGTGTTTAAACTGCTGACCGTTTTTTGGTACTATTTTCTGTCATAATTATATTAAAATAATTCTTTTACTGTCAAGGTGACTAATTTAGTTCCTTTATTAATTACTTTTAATTATCTTAAAAACCAGCAATAATTGACGTATAGGGTATTTGACATTTTTGATGTAGAATTGAATGTAGAGTCAAAATTTGGCAACATATACAGGACGTTTTATTAAAAAAAAACAAACTTAACAATGAAAATTTTTTTTTTGAGACACCCTATATATTTACCAATACTGTTAATAAAATTAGTGTTGCCAAACATACATTTTTTTCCTAAGTTTTTTTCTGTACCATATACAGGGTCAGAGATATTTAGTTTGTAAATGGAGTTGGGACACCTTGTATATCTAGTGTGGTTACCATAGGCGTGCGCACAGTGGGTGCCGTGGCACCCCCACTAGTCTGAAAAAGATTACTGTATTTAAAATATAAAAATTATTATTTGATAAGGTTTGATTTAAAAATTACACGCGAACGCACCTTCTCAAAAATGAGTACGGTAAAATCAAAATTAAGATCCAAATACGCCAAGAACGTTTAGAAAATCTTCTGGTTCCATTTGCGGAACAGGAATTAGCCGCAAATATTGATATAAGTACTATGATAAATGAATTTTAAAAATTGCACCTTTTGAAAGAAGAATGATTTTATAATAAATAATATATAATGTACTCCGTTTGTTATTATTTTATAAATATTTACCAAACATTCCTAAGAATTTATTCTTATCAATTTATTATTAATTAATTTTATTAATAACAATGTATTAATATCGATATATTGCTATTCATAGTTTTATTTACTTCATTATTATTATTATTATGATTTCAAGCCACACGGCTTTGCACTCCCTCTAAGGGGAACATTCACTTATCCCAGATATCAAAATAATTGAGCACTGTGGGAACCCTTCCATGTTTTCGGGCTCTAGGTTCTCTTAGGTTCTGCTGTATTCCCCACAAATTTCCGGACAGTCCGAGCGGTCGCAACTAGCACTGCCTTTTGCATAGCCTTATACAGATGTTCACCGAGGCCTAGTCCCTTGATCTTTTGTACAAGAGTTTTTGGGCTAATGCCAGTTGTTGATAAAATTATGGGGATCGTTTGGACGTTATTCATTCCCCACTGTCTTTTTATTTGTGTTTCTAGGTTTCTGTATTTGGCAATCTTTTCATTGTATTTCTCCCGTAGGTTGTTGTTGTTCGGGATAGCGACATAGATCAGTGTTGTTGTCCTCCCAGCTTTATCCACCAATACAATATCTGGTCTATTGTGAGCAACAGTTTGGTCTGTAAGTACAGTTCTGTCCCAGCACAATTTAAATTCATTATTTTCGAGAATAGGTTCCGGAGTATACTTATAGTAAGGCAAATTTTTCATTCTCATTTTCATTAAACAAATGGTATTGTCTCGAAAGTTGCCTCCTCTTCGATTTTGATCAAATTTGGTATACAGGGTTTTTTTGGGGCGCTGATTACAAATCTGAAAAAATATCTTTTCGGCAACGTTTCGTTTCCGAGATCTTCATCATCAAAGTTGAAAATTAAACTAACCTCATTTTCACTATATTCTCCCTTCTTTTTGTACACAATTCTTTTGATTTTTACATAAAGTTTATGCAGCAATATTTTAGTAAAAGCTTTTTAAAACCTTGTATTTTTTTTATTTTACATTTTTTTTCCATTAAATTGCGAAATTTTAAGTTCAAAAAGCAGCAGCCATATTTACTTAAAAAGTAAAAGGTGATAAAATAAACAAATAAAAAAGCTTGTATGTTCAATTAGAAAAAACAGGGACATTAAAAGTAGTAATATTACAAATTTTCCTTTATAAGAAGCTTACTCTAATTTAAAAGCCCTATTAAAAAGAAACTTATCTAAAGTTAAAAAGACGGGTATCTACCCTTGGATTTGCAAGACAAACCATACAACCTCTAGTCATTTTGTTACGATTTTATAAGTAACAAACAATAAACACAAAATTAAAGTCACAATTTAATAAACACTAATCACTAAAATAAGAAGGTTTTTATCAATCCAAAAAACGGTACTCCGGCTCTCATAAAAGTATAATGTGTTGGCTAACTTCACACTGATTTATCAGTGTGTAAGTAGACACATTAACTTATTTCGTGGAATTTTGTTATTGCGCTCTGACAGTTATTTTCATACTGGGCTGGACATTTTTTGATCGAATGGGCCATAGCATTGGGCTTCCATACACCTTTAAACTTCCTTGGATGAATAGCACTGACAACGGCTTTTACCAAAAGCGCTCTGTTAAAAATTTTGCACAAAATACAGAATTTGTTGGTTTCCTAAAAAAATATTTGGCAAAAGCGCTGTTTTGGAATAAAGAATTAATTTTATCAATAAAAAAAATATGTGCAAGAAGCCTATGAACCACATTAAACACGGCGAATCCAACAAACTCTTGCTCGGGTCATTCGTTGTGTTCGTCAAATGCATTTGCTCTGTTCTGTTTCTTCGAAACAAACTGATCTGTTCTAAACGTATATTAAATAATAAATTATATATTTTAACTTACCTTTTATCCAACCGCACCTTTGCCACAAACCAAACAAATTAGTGATGAAACAATTTTAGCAACACAACACGTCGTTGCTTATCTACTCGAAAAAAATTGATAAAAAAAGTTATTTTGATTAGACTTCTAATCTTGGTTTTGTCATCCTTTTGATAGTGTTAAAGCAAGATAACTAGTCGGCGTTTTTAAAAGGAAATAATCGTCTGGCGTGTTTTTTTAAACGTAAGTTAAAACAACGAACAATAGCTCAAAATGCAATTAATTTAAAACCCGTATTACATTTTATGTGTTACATTGAATTAATTGCATTAAAGTAAGGAAAAACAATTGATGGTATTGGTAAATCCGTTTTAGATTATGGCATCAAGGATTCGCTCGGTCATCACTTGTTTTTGTTGTTAAATTATTTTTTCCTTAGGTGCAGTGGCGTAGCTACGAGGGCTAGTCGAGGCAGTGCCACGGGGTCCCCAAGCTCTTGAAACCCCTTGGTCTCCTGAGCGACCTTTGAAATTCTTGACTAGCAAATCTCAAATGATTTCTTTTGAATCGTAACAAAATATTGGTAACACGGATCCACAAAAAAAACAAAACTGGTGTGTGCTGGGTGCAAGGAAGTTTAAAGGTGTATGGAAGCCCAATGCTATGGCCCATTCGATCAGAAAATGTCCAGCCCAGTATGAAAATAACTGTCAGAGTTGGCCCCGCCGATTTTGCGCAATAACGAAATTCCACGAAATAATTTAATTTTGCTCACACTGATAAGTCAGTGTGAGTTAAATAATTATACCTTTATGAGAGCCGTTTAGTTTCGATTGTTTTGCTTTGTGTGAATATATTTTGTGGTTGCAGAAGTTTTTGGATTGATAAAACCTTCTTTTTTTAGTGATTAGTGTTTATTAAATTGTGACTATAATTTTGGTTTATTGTTTGTTACTTATAATATCGTAACAAAATGATTTGGTTGTATGGTTTTGTCTTGCAAATCTAAGGGTAACATACCCGGCATTTTTTTTTTTAGGTTAGTATTTCTTATATTTAAATTAGGTGCTTCTTATGAGACGTAACGTTAGGTAACCAAATAAATAATAATATATCAATTATGAAAAATAGAAAATGAAAATTTCATGGAAATAGCAGTGAGAAAAGTAGGAATCTTAACTATCTTTTTGATGATTTCCACAAGTTTTTGTATTTCTGTGGATTATTAAAAGAAATAAGGTTTACATTTATTTTTTTTTATTTAAAAATTTATTTTTTTAAAAAGGTCAAATTTTAATTTCGGGCCCAAAAGGAAAATTTTTAAATTACAGGTCCCCAATTGAATAAAAGAAAGTAAATTTTATGTTAAATTTCCTTTTTACTTTTTCTCTATTTGTTTAAAAAGAAATTAGATTTTTGGTTTTTAAACTTTTATCAATTTTTTAAGCTCGAATACTGTACCCCAATTTTAACGGTTACTGTTAAAGGATCCTAGGTCCAAAAAGGTTACTAAACATTTTTAACCACTGTTATTCTGTCTCATAAATTTTTTGTTATTAGTGAAAAGTATATCCAAAAAGCAGTTAAAAAAAAATGTTCACTTTTTAATGTACAATCACAATCTTAGGAGGGGGTTCCTCATTTACATTTTCCTTTTTGCCCTTCTTTTATCACAAAATTGGTGATAAGTACAAAAATTTTTTTGAAATTTTTTTTAAAAAAATTGTTTTTATTTATTTACAAAGATTTTTGGTAAAAATAAAAACTCCCATAAATATCGACCATTTAAAAAAAAAGGCTGTAAAGGGCCCTTATTCTTTCCATTTATATCAGATGATATAAAACCAATATTACACAATAATTTTAAATATTCTATGGTAGTTCGTTTAATAACCAAAATTTTTTGGTGAAAAAAAAAAAAAAAGTGAATGCTTAAATTTGACATTTGATGATCAACTTTATAAATTTTTAAAAAGAATTATGGAAACCGGCTCTGACCTATTATTCATTGCGCAAACACCGCGGGGCCAATCCCCGATTCCCCTCCCTCACGCCTGGACAATTTTGTTCAATTTTGGGGGTTCCCCTACACCTTTAAACTTCCTTGGCTGGGGTCGAACTAAGATTTTCGGGGGCCCCATTTTTTTATCGCCTGTAGAACGATTAACAATCAAATTGTGCAACATTTTTTATATCTGTCATGTATGAAAGCCATTCATTCGGAATATCTCGAAAACATGAAGCGATATTTTTTAAAAACTAGTGTAATATAAATCAAAATGTTAGAAAATTTAAAAAAAAAATGAAATTTATGACCGTTTTGTTAAAAAGATATTGATTTTGAAAGTTTAGTAGGTCTGTTTGTTATTAAGAAATAGTGTAGGTAGGTAGGTTTAAAGTGAGTGCAAAACCATTGAAAAAAGGGACACCCTTACACTATAGACCGATCGGTTTATAGTGTAAGGGGTCCCATTTTCAAGGTTTTTGGGGGGATTCGCTTATTAGCAGAAATAAAAGGGTTTGGGGTTTTTGCATCACTGTGCTCTTTTTCATAAAAGGATGCCGTTAACAAATTTTTCATAGCCATCTTAATTTTTAGATAGGGGGGTTTTTTGAAAATTTTAAATTTTTGGGCACTCCTTGTATCTCACTTCTTCAATTATCAAAAAGATAAAAAGCATTTTATAGATTTTTTTTTCGTAGAATCCAGTAGCGTACTTAGATTTTTTCGAGAAAGTTTTTAAAAACAAACGTTTTTTTAAAGGGACACCCTATATATTTTTGGTCGACCTAATTTAGCTTTACAAGCTTGCCAAAAACATGTAATTGTTAATATTTATTTTTAATAATAGGCCAAAAAACTATTTTTTTTTTTATGTAATTTTTTTTCCCCACAAAACCTTTGAAACTGGGACACCCTGTACACTATTTTATTCGTTGTTTACGTAATCGCCCCTATGGAAGGTGTATTTTAGGACTAGATACGTCTAAAAACTGTAAAATAATGAAAAATATAACTAAATAACGAATAGATGTGTTGTGTGTACAGTCGTTCACAAAAATAATATTTTCAAGCATTGAGAACCTCTAACTTTTGGTAAAGCGGTTTTGATCTTATTTGGAACAGCGCTAAATTTGGGGTCCATTTAAAATACTGCATCACAAATTAAAATAAAATAGAAAAAAATATGGTCCGTACTGGTACTAGTCCGGCCCGTTCAACAATCAATTTCTGCTAGAGAGGCTATAAAGCGATAATTTTGTGTACGACTGTCGCGAGTCAACTGTCTTAAAGAAATTGTAGGTTTTAACTACTAACAGCCTCATTTTTTCAACGGATCATGAGGATAAACCGTTGTTAAATATGGCTGTGGTTGACGTTATTTGTAACACGTATCTATCTCTTTTGCTCTTATGTGGTAATAGTTGCCCAACTATTTGAAAATCTACCGTACCAGGTAAAGAAGTCATTTACTTGTAGTCTAGAGGGTTGAATATCCAAAGCACTGCAGCTAATCATACGTTATCTTTTACTGTAAATAATATCAGCTGTAGTAGATTCAGTAGTTTCAAATTAAAAAAAAAAAATGAAAAAAAAAGTTTCAAACTTTATCCCCCCCTCCTTAACATTTATTTTGATCCACAAATACGTTAAATTTCTTCCTTTGCATATTAAAAAACTATCTGTTAAATATATAAATAAAATATATGCAAATATGTGCAAGCTACCTATTGACTTTAATACTTTTTCAGGTTACCTCATTGCATCCCCGCAACCCGCCACCCCCTACCACCGCAACTCCCAAAAAAGATGTTCAAGAAAAAACATTCGTCCCCTCCCCCAAACCACCATAGACATAGGATTTAGTGACGCGACCACCACCGACACCTACTACGACTACTGCGAGCGGATGGCTTCCAGCATAGCCCGCTTAGGGAAAGCAGAAACACTGACGTCACCTTTTCCGACGACAGCGGCTCCACCAGGCTGCCGTATTTCGAATTCGACGACGAATCAAACAAAGTCTATTTGCGGAATTCCTGTTCGGAACGGAGTTTTCGACAGGGGCCCAGGTATCACCATCGGGGCGAGCGGGGCGGCGAGAACGTTAGGAGGGAGTTTTCCGGAGGGGAGGAAGAATGGGAAGAGAGATTGTACCATGAGATTCAAACGCCGTAAGTAATAATTATACCCAAGAATAATAATTATTCGTCACATAGGCAACACTGTTAGGGGCAAACTTCCATAGGAGCTCGCGTCTAGCGATACCCCCGCTGACGAGCTTCTTAACAGTTTATAACCTAAAAAATTGGGGGGTCTTTTCTAATACGTTCCCGCATTTTTACGTCTGAAATATAATTGGGAAAATAAAAAGACGCTTTGCTAACCAGAACTAACCATGACCGACTAGAACTTGGGGCTTTTGAATTTGTCTAAATTATTTGTAGAAGTTATAAACAAAATTTCAACAGCGTATTAGAAAAAACCCGGGGAATATACAATTACACTTAAAAAAAAAATTATAACTTTAACCATATCAAAAATTATAAAAAATTTTTTAATAACTTCTATGTAGGAATAATTTAGACAAATTCAAAAGACCTAAGTTCTAGTCGGTCATGGTTAGTTCTGGTTAGCAAAGCGGTTTTTTATTTTCCCAAATTACGCGCCGAGTTCCTGCATAATAAAGCATATAAGCATGTTTCATTTTGTCAACACTGTCAAGAAGCTCGTCAGCGGGGGTGTCGCTAGACGCGAGTCCATATGACAATTTTCTTGACAAACTTGTGACCTTAATACTTCAATGCAGTTCAGTGAATTACATTGTTGCAATTTACCCAAAATTTTCCCTAAATGCCATTTGAATATTGTTTTTAATTCGAGAGATATGAGAGTTCACCGAGCGCCGTCTTCCGGAGGACCTTATTATCGCATGATCTTCTACGTCACTTAAAATTAAAGGATTAGAAAATATAGAATAGACCTATTTTAGAGTATTGCGCATGCGCCAAAACTATGACAGCTGTCAAATGTCACTTGTCACATGTCAAAAACTACGTGATCTAGAAATTAGAGACATTAAATAGCGATGAGAACGGTAACCCGAAGGTAAATCGATCATTGTGGCCTTAGTATTGGAGTCGAAAGAATGAAACTCTGTAGGAAGATCAAGAAGGTAGTTGTCGAAGTTTCGTCCACGATTCCAAGGTCAAAGAATAATTATAACGCGTTAAATAGGCCGATATTGGGGTTCTTAGTGTGCATATCGAATTACCTTAGAAGTTGGAGAGAGAGATAGAGTGTATTCAACGTTTCCGGTGTGAGCTATTATCATTATCAGGGTCCATGTGCACATGTCAACTATCATATCTTAGAAACCACGTGACTTAGAAATGAGCTTTAAAGTTTAGGATACGTAGCCTAAGGTCCAAAATCAATATGCGTAAGAACGTTTTTTTCATCGGCTAACGTTCGGGAGTTATCGACTAAAATCGGAAATTGAACCTGATGATGATTAAAACTAATACGTCGGTTAATATAATAAAACTAAATCATACAAATCGATTAATGAATATATTATTTAAATCAACTTTAAATGATCGCATCGTATTTTTTTTCAAAGAACAACTCCCATATTTCTTCTACTTTTTTAGAAATTGTAACATATTTATATATATATATATATATATATATATATATATATATATATATATATATATATATATATATATATATATATATATATATATATAATATATAATAATATAATATATATTATATATTATAATATATATGTTTTATTTCAGCTGTGATAATGTGCCTATACCAACTACTAGTACCAGAAGAATGCCGCCTTCGAGGTTATCTGATAGACCTCAGAGTTCGATGAGTTCGGCACTCACCACTGCAATGGTGTATGGCTGTGGAGGCAAATGTCAGACTTTTGAAAGTATTTGCTACTTCGTTTTGCAGGTAATACATTTTTTAAAAACTGGTTTCATGTTTGTCATTAATGCTCCAAAAATATCCCGATATGGCAAGAAAAAACTTCAGGTTAACAAAGATTTATGGAACTTCCGACCTGATCGTAGTATTCATTGCGCGGTATCCAAAAGGCTATATAGTCCAGTAAATGAAGGGACAAAGCTGTAAATAAATCTGTACAGTTTTTCCTTGTGGCGCAATTCTTAGGTGAAAAATTTTTGTTTAGACCAAAAGTGAAGTAATGTAATCTACAAAAATGGTCCTTATAATTTTTTTTTGAAAAATCGACAGTTTTCGAGATAACGGAACCCAAAAGTCCCCTCATTTCAGCTGCCGCTCTACCGCTAGAATGCCGCTATCTTCATGGATTCACTTATAAGCAGGCGGACAAATTGTTCCATTATTTGGGCAATAATGTACATTTTTTAATCATTCAAAGTTCATCGGAATGGGAAAACCCGTACCTACCATTGCATATGAGTTTGGGTCCATTCTGATTTTTCTAGAATATTAAAAAAGGTGGTCAAAGTTTTTTTTCACAATATTTTAAGAGTATCTTATTAATTTATTGATATTTTTTGAAAAAATGGTTTGTTATTAACATTTCTTTTTTATAATGAGACCTTGGCAAGTGTTCAATGATCCTAGAATATTTCCTTCACTATCTTTCTTGCGTTTTGATAAAAAATTGTTTTGCCCATCTGCATTTTTTAGCCGTTTCCGGAGTTCTGGAAAATCTGTATGTTATGGATTTTTCGACGGCCGTTTTTGCGAAAAATATTGGTGTTGCGAAAAAATGGTAGGGACCATTTTTGTAGATTTTGAGGTGATTTTCATTTTTTGTCTGAACAAAAATTCTCTTATTCGCATATTTTGGCAAATATTCGTGGAAAACTTATTTTTGGGACTTTGGGGTGCCATTTTCAGCGGGTTCCCACGTCGGAATCGTGATAAACTTTTTCTCGCTCGAAAGCATCCGTGAAGACTCAAAAATTGCGCCACAAATGAAAACTGTACAGATTTACAGCTTTGGGTACTTTCAGGTTTTCAGTTACTGGACTATATACCCGTTTACCTGTTTTGCCCTGCAAGCGTAGAAAAAATTGTTCTACAGTACTGTTCTTCCATTAACCTTACAACTTCCTTGGATGAAACGCAGAAATTTCCTAATGATAAAAAATTAATCTTTTTATTTTATTTTCAGATGATTTTCACCTTGGGAATACTTATAGGAGTTTCGCTTTGCATCGCGGGACTCGTCCTGAGGAAATCAGCAGCTCGAAATTTACAAGTTTTAGTTTATATCGGTATACTGCTGGCTCTAGTCAACACGCTGCTGCTCACTATACAGTGCAGGGCAAAAAACACGGCCAAACGTAGAATAAAGGCGATTCAGTTGGCGAAACGAGCTCCTATACAGATGGAAACTTTAAGTGTTAGAGCGAATCCTATGCAGAATTTCGAGAGACAGCAGAGTCTCGTTAAAGAAAGCCAAAGGTATTTAATATATTTATCTAAGAAACAATACAAGAAAAACTGTTTTAACTGCCTTAAATACACTGCTCAAAAAAAAAAAATAAAGGGAGAACTTTGTAAAATATTAGCTTGGTGTTTTTCGACATAATGGTTATATAGCTTTAATTAAAGGTCTTGTAAAAATACATAATTTATGTTAAATAAAATTTCTTGTAGCTTTTATAGTTTTTGAGATATTGACGTTTTAAATTTTAAAAATAATCGTTTGTATCTCAAAAACTATTAGAGATACAAAAAAATTTATGGAACAAAAAATACAGCTTTCTAAATTGTCTATATTAAAAGTTATATGGACATTTTTAATAGCATGAATAATAAAGGAGATGTATTATATATTTGACACTTTGTTTTTTGTACCTTTTTACTAAGGTGTTCTTGAAATTTTTTTGAGCAGTGCCTTATTTTAAATTACTACTTATTTTTTAGACATATTCAACTGCCCCAAGTCCACAATACAATTCAGAGGCCCTTGCCTCAAAGGCCTCGAAGGATGGACCATCAGAGTTCGCTAGAGGAGGAACAGGGTATACCGTGGTGGAGGCGCCGGGATCTGAGGACGTAGTGATATTAAATCCCTTAGATTGGTAATTATCGTTGACTTTATCAAAAATGCTGAGACATAATTTTAAAGATTTATTTGGAACCTAAATAATTTAGCAAATAAAGTATTTTAAATTATAGATTGTTTTTAGAGGAGGAAAATATAAGAAAAAATAAACCATTATTTTTTTATGAGATACATAAGAGACTGATGTGTACATTTTTTAACCATTGCAATAAATGATACTTGCTGTATGTTTATAGACGCTGTTATAGGTCGAATCTACCTCAAGGGTATGTTTAAAAATAGCGTTAAGTTTTGTTCTAGTCGTTAAAATATTGTTAAGATACATACACACATACACACAAAGATAAGGTTGTATTTCATAAATGTACATAAAGACAAAGAATTACATTTAAAAATTTGGTCTAAATGGAGCCTTCGAGCATATACCTATGAGGCAGCCCAAGTAGAAATTATACCCATGAATAATAATTATTTTGTGATATCGACAACATTGCTAGTGCACATTTTCACAAAATAATCTTTTTGACCAGATGGCTGTCCCTAAATGGTACTTGAGAGCCTTGCCGCGCGGCAGTGGAAACAAGCGTGCGAGAGAAAAAGAAGAATAGGTCTATAACCTATCTCTCTCGCACGCTTGTTCTGATTGGTCGGTGGGGAAGGATATTTTACCGCTGACCAATTAGCACGCAGAGCACGGTATATACCTTGCTGCCGACAAATCAGTGCAAGCGTGCGAGAGAAGGTTATACACCCACTCTTCTTTCGCTCTCGCACGCTTATTTGCACTGCCTCTAGTAGGTATATGCTCGAAGAATGAGATATAGGGTTTGAAAAATTTCGCTTTTGCAAAAATAAAAAAATAAGTTTTTGTGTATTATTTTTTATTGTTTAAAAAAACTAATGTTATAGAAAAGTTCTTTAACCAGATAATACTGTTTGAGTCTATTTTAGTAATTGTTGGGTATATTTTATATAATAAAACGTATTTCTGATCTGATGCTGCTAGATGGCGCTGGTTGAAGAATTTTCTTATAATTTGTTTTTTTCCTTGTATATATTTATTTTTATAGACCTGTGCAAGACTTTAACTAGTAAACTATTATTTGTACAATAAATAAAATTACGTTTGAGATTTTTTTATCTTTATTTGTAATGGAAACAATTTGGTACTTAATGTAAATCAGAAACGCCCGTTTAAAGATTTGCATTTATTGGATGTTATTTTATCAAAGCCATACCAGTATTTATTTCATAACAATAAAAATGTAACTACACCTTATTTAGATTTTAATGAATGAGAATCTATCTTTCCTAATGTTGTCTATTTTCGTCCAATATATCTATATCATGGACAATAAACACCAGAATTACCATCTCTGTGTTACAAAAATGGCCTTCGAATTACACTAAATTTAGATGGCGTTGGTGTTCCAGGCAGTCAATAATCCTGTCAGTTTAGACATGCAAAGGTACGAAAATTCGCATAGAGCTAAAAATTATTAAGAATGTTTGGAACACCATTATATGTGAAATCTGAAAAGTCCCCATCAATCTCGTACCTGAAAAAAATTGTATTTAAGGTCAAATATCACTAAAACGTGTTTTTCGCGTTTTTCAGCAAAATGGTAAGTTTTATCAAAAAATTAGTTTTGACAAAAATTGTAGAACATAAAATTATCTATAAAAAAATGTTCCCGCTGCCTCCGGTAGTGAATCAAGACGGCTCCCAGGAAGAAGAAGACCTTTAAGAGTCTACGTACTAAAGACAGCCTAGCCGCTTGGCCGTCCCTACAAGCGTGCAAGAAATGAAGGGTACAACCTTTCTCTCTAGCTTTGCGTGCTGACTAGCAGCACATGGAACGAGAGCAAAAGATACTAGACTTATTATTTTTTCTCTCTCACGCACGCTGTTCACAAGGCTACCTCTAGCTCTCTAGGTAGGTATATGCTAGAAGATTTTTATTACATTTGCTTCTAACCATAAAGACTAGAGACAGGGAGGACCATCTCAATGTTACAAAAGTGAGCCTCAACTGCAGTAAATTAAGATGGCGTTGGTGTTCCAGTCTTTAAACTTTAGACGATTTCGCCACGTTTTGGTTGGTCAGAAATGTACCAACCGATTTCTGGACGAAAAACGATGACGTCACGAGAACTTTGGTATCTATTTTGGTCTGACAAATCACATACCAAGGTTGAAGCACGGTTAGTTGATTTTGGTAGCTTGCTATCTTTGTTTAACTTGGAAGCTGATTGGCTAGCTATTTTGGTTATTAGTTTATTTAATTTTTGTTATCAATTTGTTGAAATGAGTGCCGATAAAA
The DNA here is from genome assembly GCA_019359885.1 of Listronotus oregonensis. Classification (NCBI taxonomy): domain Eukaryota; kingdom Metazoa; phylum Arthropoda; class Insecta; order Coleoptera; family Curculionidae; genus Listronotus; species Listronotus oregonensis. The sequence goes on along the minus strand of JAHBCN010005705.1, from coordinate 29,849 downwards.
GTTACAAAAACGGTGTGACGTTCCTAATTAATAATCATACATTGACGTTCTTTGAGAACGATGAAATCTGCTCATTGTTATTAAAACGTTAGTAAAGATTAAAAGTTAAAGGAATTTTGTTTACACACTTCTTCCAGCCGCTGTAGCTATCAGCTGACGAATGACAAACCAGACAAATTCGACTTAAATTGGTAAGGTACGTCATTTTCATGACGTCAGAAGATACCGCATGGTTTTCCAACCAAAACGTGGCGAAATCGTCTTTTATATATAGCGGTCAAGTTCATTGGTTCATACCATACCCTCCGTTACACCAGCGCCTCTATTTAATGCTATTCTGGGGCTACTTTTTGAGCCAAACAGCCATAAGAGATGGTCCTCCTTATCTCTAGTCTCTATGCTTCTAACCTTTAAGCATATACCTATAGAGGCAGCCTTGCACTCGGTCATGAAAGGGAGTAAGAAGAAAAGTCGTATAACCTTTCTCTCTCGCTAAAAACTTTACTATCTCTTATTCACTAGAGTTAGTATTTTACTTAAAAATATTAGTCTGCGTCCCTAATTTAATTGTAAAAGGTCTTCGTGTCTGGAAAAATAAAACAACAAAATATTTATCGTAATAATTATAATAATGTATACTCACAATACACAGTATTTTTTTGTATATGTACAAAATTTACATAATAATATAGACATCACAATTTTCCCTATTATAGTATTTGTAACGCTGGCTAAACTTATACTTACAGGCTAGATACACTGTACAGAGAAATCTTAACAATTAACTCAAAAATTAAACCTTAAATAAACAAAACTAAAACTACCTATTCACATTTATGTTACAGAGTGTAAATAAAAAAAAAATGGGATTCGTAAAACTAATATATATGCTACAACTTTTTTTATATTATTTTCTATAGTTCTGCAATGTTTAGAATATTTTTGGGTGGATGATTCAGGTGTTTAATATCAAATTGTACCTATAGCTTTCATATACTCTCAAATTTGCTGTTGCTTGTATACAGGGTGTCCCAGAATATGTAGGCAATCTCTCGGAATATAATAGAAAACCTAAAAATATTATGACAAGTTCCCATAAACTTTTTTCCTATGACCCTCCCTACAGAGATACAGGTACATAATGGATGCCCCTGAAAATTGTTTTTGTTTAAATAACTTTTACTAGGCGTAATTTAATATTTTTTTAATAAGGTGGTTACTAGATAAGTCTTTTTAAAATGAACCCAATAAATCATATTTGGCCTTTTAGTTTGCCAGGGACGGACTAGCTCTGACTAAAAAGCAATTTTTTTAACACCCTGTATGATAAAGGCTCAACAATATTATTTTTGGAACTTTAACCTTTAAACTAAAAAAAAGGATTCTTGATTGACATTGATAAAATCAACGTTGTTTACGAGAAATAAAATATTATGGTTGGTAATTTTTTTTAAATTATACAGGATGTTTCTAATTGTACGTCAATATTTAGAGAAAATTTTTGGGTCCTTTTAAGAAATTAAAAAAAAAAAACTTGGTATGAAATACGTCATCAGCGTCTTAACTTTTGAGATACAGGGTGGTTAAATTTCAAAAAAATAAATCATTTATTATTATTTTCTGTAATACCACTCTTAGATATTTTAATGAAATTTGGCTAAATGTACTAGTATCAAGAAGCTTTTAGTGTACCACATTTTTTTATATTTTCACCAGTGGCGTTGGTATATACCTATTTTGAATAAAAAAAAGTGTACCTAATAAAGTTCTTGATACTGTATGCCAAAGTTCATTAAAAATGTCTAAACTGGTATTGCAGATAATAATAAATTATCCTTTAACCTATAGCCTTTATCATACAGGGTGTTAGAAAAATTGTATTATTGTGTCAGCTAGTCCTCCTGGCAAACTAAATAAGCCAAATATGATTTAATTGGCTCATTTTAAAAAGACTTATCTAGTAACCATCATATTAAAAAAATAATAAATTACGCCTAGTATTTTAAAAGTTATTTGAAAAAAAAAAACGATTTTCAGGGGCGTCCGTTATGTACCTGTATCACCGTAGGGAAGGCTCATAGCAAAAAAGTTTATGGGAACTTGTCATCATATTTTTAGGTTTTCTATTAGATTCCGAGAGATTGCCCACATATTCTGGCACACCCTGTATAGAACACACTCTGAATTAGACTGTTTTAAAAAAATCGATAATTTTTTGTTCTTAGTTATATCAAAAATATTGTCGGAAATGGTAAAAAAATTACTGTAAAAGTTAGAGCTTTTAATAATAATATTAAAAGGTGCCGTATCGTAACTCTCAATTTCCCATTTAAATAACATTTAAACGATCAAAACATATTTTTGTAAAAAATTTAACGCGCTACAAAAAGGTCTTTTACAAATTTTTGGTATATTTATTTTTTTACAGGTTATTCAACGTTAAAATTGTATTAATATTCAATTTTTAATTTTTTTAAATTTTCCGAGGCAACATTAACTTTATTAGAAAATTTTATAGGACATTTTTTGTAGAGCATTTAATTTTTAGGTTAAATGTGTATTTTATTAAAATGATTAATTATTTTAAACAGTAAAATGACAACTTTTTAAAATTTTTTTGGTTTTTTGCAAATAACTTATCGAAAACTTTCAATAGATAGGTTATGGGAAATTGAATTCTTTACAAAAAATGTCCTATGAAGTTTTCTTATAAAGGTTGATGGTTGCGTCGGAAAATAAGAAAAATGTAATAATTTATTATCAATCCAACTTTAACGTTGAGTAACTTTTAAAAAAATAAATATATCAAAAATTTGTGGAAGACCTTTTTTGTAGAGCGTTAAATTTTCTTCAAAAATATGTTTTGATCTTTAAAAATAGTATCTCTAACGTGAGTTACAAATTCCAAAGTATAATTTCGCTGACCAAAAATGCTTTCAAATTGGATATAAAACCACCCGGAAGCACCCACCCAAAAACATCGATATTTTCAAAAAACTACATTCAAAGGGCGGGGGGTAACGTTAAAAATTTAATGATTTTACAGCCGTCGAACTTAAAGGGTTAAGCTGCAATTTCTAATTATGTTACATCTAAGTTACATTTCGTATCCCGCCCGCTCGACCCTCAGACGCGACTAAACAACGAAAAATTATATTTTATTCAGTTGGGCCGAAGGGGCGGGATCCGCGAAAATTTTAAACATGTCTCGGAGGAGGGGTGGTATAGGAGTAATTTAAGAAAAAGGAAATATTTTTTTAATCACCTCAAATTTTTGCCACTAAAAGAAATTCTCTTATTATTATATGAAATCCCAAAATTGATTTAACCTATTTGTTATCCAACGTATGTACCCAAATTTATAACCTTAATTGTACCCAATCTATTCTCTGTCTCTTCTAACACATGATTTCTTGCAAAAATTACCATTAATATAAATTTTTCGAATAAGTACGATACATTACTGGTTTTGGGAACTTAAAAGCTCCTAAAATCATTAATAAAAAATCTAGGGCCGTATATAAAAAAAAGTTGATGATGACAAGTTAAAGACGAAACGTCGTTGTGTAAATCCAATAACACAGTCTTGTAGAACAGAAAAAGTAGCGATGAGAATGTGAAGTAGAGTCATAAAAACATAAAAATGAAATCGTAAATATTCTTTTTTTTCAAAAACCTTTGAAAATATTTGAAATTTTTAAAACGACATTTTGATCTGCTTCAAATTGCGCAAATTTGGCTCCATTTAGCCGTATCTCTTGAAGTTTTCGAGATTCCATTGATGAGCCTCCAATTTAGGACACTCTGTACATTAAGATTGAGTCACTCGAAATTAATAAATAGGTAATTTATATAATTTTGCAATTTTGTCGTTAAATATATAGATCTCAATTCAAAACATTTTCATTTTAACTATTAATCAAAAATTGCAACAGTTTCAAATATCACAAGTTTATCAATTTTGCCTTTTTCTTTAACTTAAAAAAAGATAATAACTGTAAACTTAAGAATAACAGACATCTTAAAAGATACAAATAATTTTAAAATTGTGAATTTGTCTATTCATTGTAGGCCAAGAATTTTTCACACCATTCACGTATAACGAAATGGCCGTCTCGCTCACCTGATCTTAAGCATATTGAAATTCCGAAAAAGAGCAAAAACAAGTTGAATCCAAAAATCACAGAAAAGGGAAAAGAAATAATTGTCGTACCCCAAATTTTTACATTATTATTTTGATTATTTAATTTCTCAGAATTTTTTTCATAGTAGGTTGGTTTATAAAGATAAACGGCGTTTAATTTAAGGTGATTTTTTATACTGGCAAAAGTATTATTTCTAATATATATTGTGTAAAAAAATTAGAACTAAAAGCTAAAAAACACTTTTTATTTTTGGTTCAATTTTTTAGCAACACGTGGCCTTTGTCGATTTTACTTATATAGTTATTTATTTATTCCTACATCCCCCTCCATGGCACCGGCAAACATGTTCGAAATTTTGGCGAAAAACCTTTATTTCTCCGTAAGACTATAATAAATAAATTAACAACAAGAAGCATATATAAAAATAAACTTTTTAAAACAACCTAACCCCAATTTGAAATAAAAAAGAACTTCTTAAGAGTATTTGGCACTCGTGGAACCTCTTTACAAATATTGTAAGGATGTTTCACAAATTACGGCAAGGTAAATATTTGACAGGTGCAAAATTTGGTAAAATTTTGAAGATGACGTAAAATTGGTAAAAATAAACCGAGAAAAAATAACTAAAGCGCCAAGGCAAGATACGATATCAAAACTTTAAACAAAAAAATGAAACAAATAAGTCTATTTAAAACTACCTATAATTTTGTAAAACAAAAACAAAAGAACAAAAGTGTTTTTCATTGATTCAAAAAGTCAGTAACAACGACTTCCTTCAATTGTTTTCACTTACGTCATCATAACGTCGTAAAAGATATTAGCAAGAAATCACAACGGAAATGAGTTTTGATATCGCGTCTCTTCCAAACGCCTCAGCTAAACTATTCAAACAGTCAGTAAAAATTTCATAAGGTTATGTGTTGCCACACATATAAAAAAATTATGATGTCAAATACCTAACCTACCAACTTCCGAACAAAAATATACAAAAGAACGCAAATATGAAAATAAAGATCTTCTAAACAAAGAATAAACTTCATTAAAAACTAAGTTCAAATATGAGATCTCTTATGTAGGTAAATTATTTTTTTTTAGATTTTTTTTAAAACATTTTTATAATAGATAACGCATCTTTTTAGGAAATCACAGTGAAACTTTTTTTTAAATAGTTAAGTATTATAGTGTTTTATTTGTTTTATTATATATTTTAATATTTCTCTTTTTTTTTAACGTCATAATTTAGGGTAGAGTTATATTTATTATATAAGACATTTTTTCGAGATTTAGTTAGAAAATCAGAGGGCTACGAGCCTCAAATTAGAAAAGAACATATTTCTGAGAACGAATTTGAAAATACACAAGCCGACAAAGTAAGTAAGACTTCTCTCACTAGCGGGAGCTAGTGAAAAGACTCCTCCTACTAGCGAAAGCTAGTGGAAAGACTCCTCCCATTAGCGAAAGCTAGTGGAAAGACTCCTCCCACTAGAGAGAGCTGGTGGAAAGACTCCTCCCACTAGCGAGAGCTGGTAAAAAGACTCCTCCCACTAGAGGCAGCTAGTGCGATGACTCCTCCTACTAGTAGGAGGAGCCTTGCCATCAGTGTGCTTCGCAAATGACACCGGCCAAGCTATATTTGTTAACTTGTTAAACTTTCCCATAAATGTCTTTTATATTTTGAGGCTCGTCTTCTAACTCGTCTCTCAACCTATTTAATTGAAACGTCAAATTTCAAGAAGTCAGTTGGCGATTGGCTTGTATAGTAGACACAAAGTACGTAAGATTTATGAACATTCTGCCATCGATTAACATTCAACAAGCAGCGATACTTAAAAGGATATCTTGATGATTTAGTAAGTAGTAGCGATAGTAGCGAACAGTTTTTAAGTGTGATTTTTTTCTATACACACCAGTTTTTATGTTTCCGCAAGCAGACATTCGGTCTGCTTTTATCACTTGAAATTCAGAAAAAAAAGACTAGAATAAGACACAATTTTTCTCTCGAAAGTAGTTACCAAAATAACCGTCTCCCTTGATCTTTACACTGTTGTTATGACGATCAAAAGATGGGCTATATCCGCAACTCTTTCGAGTAGACTAGGTGCTATCCTCCGTAGGTTTTCGTTGACGAAGTCGCAAGAAGGGAAGATGTGAACCACGTATGCCGGCTGAAAAATACAAAACCAAGTTAGAAACAACAGTTCAACAATCAACTAGCGATTTAAAAGAAAAATATTCTGCTACTTACAGGTTGAGTTGTCCCAGGAGCGGCGACATTCACAATTCCGGCAGCCTGTTTCAGTTGCAAATAGGTTATAAATCCGGTCGTCAGGTTGGTCGACTGCTTAAGGACGTCCATGTGATCGTGGCCGCAAGGTAGCGCTAGAAGCATGCAGTGTTCGTTCTCCATCTGAAATGAACAAAAAAACCCATAGTTTAAAAGTGCTATTAACCGCTTAGTTCTTTCATTGCTGGACTGCATATACTAATACATATATTCATAAGTGTCCCAATATGAATTATTACATTTCAAACTTACCTGCATCTTTCTAGCCACTCCCTCAACTTGCATAGGTTCCAACCTCATTCTCTGGAATATTCTTAGAGGCGGGGTTGACCCGTCGGTGTTCTTGGGCAAGCTACACTTGGCAACGTCGTCGTTGCCGGACACAAAGTACATTTGGACGGCAGCCTGGTCGTTTTTGAGCGCTAAGAGACCTTGCCACATCAAGGGGTATTGCTGAAATGGAGAAAAAACATCGTACAATCAATAGACAGTTCCATGGAGGGTTATTGTAATATAAAAATTTTCTATATTTAAAAACATTTAGGATAAAGACAAGGTTATTCTTACCTTTAGAAGCATGAATAAACTCTCTGCCTGTGGTGGTACTTGACTAGCCAATGGTGGAGTGGCTGCTTGAATACCCCTTTGACTCGCAGGAGCGTCTACCCCGATATGTTTGGCTACTGCCCCGAGAAGATTACCAGCAGCTCCTAGACCTGCACCTACCAGAGGACGTTCTAAAAATTTAAAAAGAACATCATAATAATGATATAAAATAAACAGCAAAATGTGTAATATATTATAAGTAACTTTAGATTAAAAATTGAAAAAATAAACACTTACCAGGACCATACGCACTCTGTGACCTCTCCGGCGTACCCAAGGGCGCCCTATCGTGCACCAAGTGTGCGCTAAGCGGTCTTTCCGGTATAGTTCCCGAAGGCCTATCAGGTATTAAATGGGCACTGGAGTGGGCAGCCGAATGGGCGCCCAAGGGCCTATCGGGTGTACCCAGTGGTGGAATGTGAGGTAGGCCGGCCCTGTCGTGAGAAGTAAGCGGTCTATGCGCTGGAGGTGGTTCGGCGGGTTGTTGGTCAAAGTACCGAGTGCCTGGATGGTACGGTGGTAGTCGGGCGGAGTGGGGAAGAGTGTTATAAACTTGACCAATCGCTGGCGATTCTGAAAAGTGGTAGAAACATTATTAGTAGTAAAATTTATAGGCAAACGGGTAGGTTTAAGTATCAAGATGTCTATAGTCTATAACTATTCCCTATAAGGATAAAATGTATCTGTGTATACCTGTGGCTCTGTCATGTGGAGAATGATGTGGCACTGCGGCCCCTCTACCTGACACAGCAAGACCTACGGGAGCTTCTTCACCCTCTTCTCCAGATTTTTCCAAATTTGCGGACCTGGAAACAAAAATAATTTAATTTTGAGAAATACCCAATCAGTTTTGTAATAATACTTAACCAGTTTTGTAATATAGAACTTAAAGATGAAGATTTCTTAAATATAAATTCATAAAATTACCTTTGGAAATGTTGCTGCAGCTGCTGTTGCCTCAAAAACTGTTGATACATCATATGCTGAGAATGCATGTAGTGGGGATTCAAATCTGGAGGACGTAGTGGAGCTGGGGGAAAGTGTGGCATGGGTTCACCCTAAAAAGGTGGAGAAACTATTAAATAAAGGGTAACTTATGAAATTTTTGTTGTTAAGAACATGCTGGGTTCAAATAAAAGGCGTATATCTGAAATGTCAACACACTTAAATATTATGGCTAACTTAAAAAAAATATAATAACAAATAATAATTAAATCAAACATTAAAGATACAATAATCTAGCAAATAAAAAAAAATAAGCAGAATAATGAAATAACTATGGCGACATCGACACAAATGTTATTAAATACTGAATTCACCTTAGGCGAGTGTGGGGCATTTTGATGGGCCGGCGGGGGGCTACTCCTGTTATAATAGGCTCTTGCTTCAGCAATCTGGTCGGTTAGTAAAAGCGAGAAAAGTTAATTATTTTTATTTAAATAAGATTGATCGTAATATATTTGTTGATCTTTATTTAAATAGGTTAAGCAAACAACCAACAATGATAAACTTTAAAATATAAACTTACCAAACTGGCTTCATAAGCTGGAACCGGTAACCCAGCTAACCGAGCTTGCGGCCCTGAAGGACTCAAATTCGGCCTTCCCAGCATGATATTCGGCAGGTTAACATCAATTTTCGGGGGCTCCATGACTCCCTTAGCACCAGCTGGAGTTGGTGGACCTTGTATAATTCTTCCCGAGCCTTGAGCCTTACTAACAGGTGGACTGGCAATTTGGCCAGGTAAATGCTGTTGGTGTAAAGAGTGAGAAGACTTGGTAATAGGTCCCTTGGCACCCATAATCACTTGTTCGTGACGAAGATGTTTTAGGTGGGCGATTTGGGTGTTCACGATCTGCGCTTGTTGAGGGGTTATTGACGAACTCATGTGAGCCGTCTGCAACTGCTGAAGTTGTTGCTCTCTTGCTTGAAGTAGGTGCTTTTGATTTGTCGAAAGAAGTTGCTGGCTTGGTGATATAGCTGGAGGTTTTACTTGAGGCTTCGAGGTGACTGCCACAGGTATGCCTGGGCGAGGAGAAGGTGGACCGACGGTTTGTGGGTTAACTGAAGTAGAAATGTTAGAACTTTGCGTTACTTGTGTACCGCTTCGTGATATCAATACTGTAGTGCTAGGCTTAGATACTACAACAATTGGAGATGGTGGTGGAGCTTGAGAAACCGGCTCTTTTGCTTGTGACACTACTGCAGGTGCAGTATTACTTATTACGGGTTTTGGCTGAACTACGGCGGGTTGCTCACTAACCACAGCCTTTGCAGCTGGACTACTTAATACGTGAGCTTTCAATGGATGAACTTTTGGAACTTGCTGTTGAACGACAGTAATCTGGTGAGGCTGAGCGACCACACTTGCTTGCGTTCTAGCTGGCTCAATATTAGCTTTAATTGGCGCTGGCTCATTTTGAACGGTAGGTGGAACTACAGCGACCTTTTTATTTCCTGGAGAGCTTCCTGGGAGAGGTATATACTTGCCCTCTTCACTTTCCCGCATAGGAATCAATACACCAGTCACTGGGTCTATTAGATTTGTTGGTTCTGGTTTTTTCAATGTACCCATCTCTCCTTTAAAGCGTTTAAGCATGGCTGTTTTTAAGCTACAATGATCGACCTTCTTTTCCTTTGAAGTCTCCAGATTATTTGCCGGCTGTTCTTTTTGTTTTTCAGTTTCTGGTTGTTTGGACTGACTTGGTGATAAAGGTACAGATGGTGATGGTGGTACAGATAACTCAACTGACTTAGGATTATCATCCTTGGTATCTTCACTTGAAGAATTATCGGCTGCCTCTGATGCTCTCCTTGAAGGCTTTCTGCCTCTGGGACTCTTCCGTTGAGTATCTTGGTCTGACACTGAAGTTTGCGGTGTCACTAAGGGTTGTGGTTTCTTATTTTGTCGTCCAGATCTTCGTTGGTTAGATGCTGCTCGAGTGAGTGGATTATTCTTGATGACGTCCTCAATAGTATCATCCACAGAACTTCGTGACGTATCCTTTTGCGCAAGGCGTCTGGACTTTCTAGTGTTGGTTTGAGGAGATGTAAACTCTTCTTTAGTTTCTGCCGGTGACTCTTTGGGCTTGCTCGGAAGCGTTTCTTTAACTTCCTTTCCAATTTCTTTTGTTCCATCTTTGGTAATTTCCTTGACAATAGCAGTGGTTTGCGCGTTGCTAGTACTCGACGTTGTTGACTTAATAGTAAGCACCAATCTCGGTCTCTGCTCCTTGTTGCAGTCATCAGAGTCATCTCTGAATTCATACACATCATTGGCTGTTGAATCAGATTCAGACTTGCTCGATTTTCTTTCGTTTCGCACTTTCCCACCACGTCCGCGCTTGGTCGGAGTAACAGGTGGTGCTTGGGCTTCCTTAAGCTTACCACGACGAGTCTGGATACCTCCACGCTCAACACTTATCTTTATCTTGGTACTACCGCGAGGTCTGCCTCCTCTTCCTCTACGCGCACTACTTCTTGTTACCGATACTTCAAGCTTATGGTGTGTATCTGTTTCTACCGAATCAACATTTATTTCAGTCTCTTCGTCATGCTTTTCTTCTGAAGAAGAGTGGTCAAGTTTCTTTTCTGGAGATTTGAGGGAATCTTTTTCTTCAACAGGATGGTCTTTAGGTGTCATCGGTGTTTTTGGTAATTCAAGAGGTTCTTTATTCTCGTCGTCAGACATTTCATCGGCAGAACCCAAGGTTTTTATTACTGAATCAATAACTGAATCCTTAGCTGACCAAAAATCGTTGTCATCCTTGCTCTCGAGTGGATCCTCGTCTTTTGTCAACAGGTCAGACGATCTTTCAGAACTTGATTTAACTATATCTAAGGACACAATTTCTGGTTGTTTTGGTTTATCCGGTTCCTCTTTAGGCGGTAAAGCTTCTGATGTTTTTGGTCCTTCAGATACTTTTAACGTAGTTTCTTCGACTTTGAGAAGTTTTTCCTCTGTTAATACCGGTGTTTCAGGAGACTTAACTTCATCTTTGACAGGTTTTATAGGAGATTTAATTTCTTCTTTAATTTCATCCTTAACTTTTTCTTCAACCGAGTCTTTTTTATTTTCGCTGGCCTCTTCTTTAATTTCCTCTTTCTTTTCGAGAGACATATTAAGTTCTTCAGTTACTTTTTCAATAGCTAGCTTAACAGGACTAGGCGGAAGAGCTGCCTCGCTTTTTACCTCTGGATTAGGAACAATAACTGGGCTTGGAGTAGATCGCCTTGCTTCTACACTAGGTACAGGCAAATGTACCGCTTCTTTAGTTTTGGATTCTGCTGCTTGGATTCCCGGTAGAATTTCAGGCGTAGGAGCCTTCGGAGGCAGTTGTGAAATGATTGGAGATTTCCTTTCGGGAGATGGCGATACAGAACCATGTGGACCCTCCATGATCACAGGAGTAGGCTTCGGACTGTGTCTAGGTGAAGGTGGAGCAACAAAAGTTTGACTAGAATTAGGTGACCTTATTGGAGTAAGCGATCTGGGGCTTAACGCCGAGCTTGTTGCCGTCGATTTGGGACATGTTAAAACTAAATGAGGTGGATTCATAACTGGAGAACACGAAATGGGTGTCCTCGGAGGACTTGGAGTGTGAGCACCATGGGATCCTGCCATAACTATAGTAGACTTCATTTGTTCGCTTGCGGCACTGGTAGAAGCTAATTTCAAGGGTCCTTCAAGTTGATTTTGCATCTCCTTTGGTGGTAACGGGACATATGCATGAGATTGAGGTACATTTCCCATAAATCCATAACCAACGGGGTTAATGTGTCGGGAAGGTACTAGAAGTCCAGTGGGAGGTAGATGTCTTATATTTCCTTGTACTAACATTCTAGGAGACTGGCCTGGTGGAAAAGCTGTATATGGTGGTATACCAGATGACTGGAAGATCATTCTGGGGCGTTCTTGGGTTCTCATGTCAGCCGTAGATACTAATTTTGGTGGTTCTGATGAATGTGCCATTTTAGATTGGGGCAGATATACGGTTGTCGCTTGAAGAGGTTTAGAAACCATCACAGGTGTAATTGGTAGCCGACTTAAGCTTACATTTCCGGATGACTTGGGTGACAGCATGCCTTCTTGTAATGCTGGTTTGCAAATCTGAACTGGCGAGCGCGCTGGTAAATTATGAAGTTGGGACACAACCTGAGGTTTCGTCAAGGTTAGCGCAGAAGGCGTTGTTGACTGTACTGATGGTAAACTTGTTTGTACTTTAGTAAATGTAAGAACAGTCGGTGACGATGACTGTACTGATGATATTGTTGCATGCGCCTGTGGTTTTGTGGGTGGTGGTATAGATACTAACGATGATTGTAGAGACAAAAGAGATGTTTGTATATGTGACTTGCTAGGAGCCTGTAACGAAGGCGAAGGTGACATTGCTGGTACAGATGTTTGTACTAATGGCTTCGTAGGAGTTTGTACAGAAGGCATAGTTGACTGCGTAACTGAAACGGATGTTTGTACTTTTGATTCAACCAAAGGTGTCAGTTTTGCTAATGGAGGATAGTTCGGCTCACCTATTTTTATTGTTGATTTTTGGTGCGGCGAAGTAGAAGCCGTTTGTATAGTTTGCGGCATAATATCTAATACTGACACAGGATCTGTTTTGGACGAAACAATTTCCTTTCGTTCTGTGGGCCATGTTTGTGCTATCACCGACCTTTGTGTAGGCTGTTGTTCAGGAAGCATAGACAAGCCTTTTTGTTCTTTCTCCAAATTTTTTCTAACTTCTACCAAAGCAGAAGAGTGTGGTTTGATAGGTGTCAAAGATGGCGGACTACTCAATGTCTTATAAGATAATGATGGAGGAGTAGCAACTTTCTCACTGCTGCTTGGGAAGTACTGGCTCTCAGGCATCTTTGAAACTTGACTAATTGTTGGAGTTTCCGGAGTTTTAGGTGTTTGTTCACTAGCTTGAGCAGGTTCATCTTGCTCTTCAGTGTCTGTGTCGATTTGCAGTTCGTGCTCGCTTTGTGGAGTATTTGGCTTGGAAATATCACCATCAACTTCAAGACTTTGCACAGCCTTTCTCATTTCTTCATCGTCTTGAACGTTTTGTTCTTCTACTAATTCTGGAGCAACTTCTTCGCTTGTCGTATTAAGTTCTTCAGTATATCGTTCATCAAACTGGTTACTGCCAAAACTTTCACCCAGCAAAGCTGCCACTGCATCCTCGGTTTCTTCCTGAGATATAACAACTCTGGGTTTGTCTTCTGGGGGTTCTGTAACAACTTCTTCTTTGATCTCTTCCTTAATAGTGGGTTCTTCGATTTTGGTAGAAGGTTCAAATTCGGTAGATATTGATTTAACGGCGTTTTCGTGAACAGTTTCGTCAATTTCCGTTCCAAAGCCTGGTATAAGTTTCTCTCGTTTGACTTTTGATGAAGTAGGTGTTTTAGGGATGGGACTAATTAATGGCACCATTTCCCGAGTGCTCGGTGATATAATAAAGTCTGGTGAAGATTTTTCTGTAGTAGGACTCTGAGCATCAAGAAGACTTGGTAAGCTTTGGTTATGACTGCTGGAAGGAGTCGACGGTTTAGTTTCTTCCTCCTCCGGTGGCTCAGTTTTAATTTCGGGAATTGTAACAGTAAGAGGAGGCTCAATAGTTTCGGTCTTGACCTCAGGAGTCTTAACTTTATTTTTGTCATGATGGTGATGGTGATGATGTTTCTTTTCATCTTTACTTTTCTTTCGCTTCTTTTTCTTTTCTTTACCTTCCTTGCGCTCCTCCTTTTCCTTTTTAACTTCTTGGTCAGTACAAGTAATAGTATCCGAAGTTTCCACGTTGGAGCCTTCAACTTCAGTCTTGTATTCAATTTCAGAAGTATCATCTTTAATATTAGCTTCCAGTTGCTTGCCCATATCAGCAAAGTCCATGCTGTTGTCATTGCTGTTAGGTGGCTCCTCAGCTGCGGCTGCTGCAGCTTCGGCAGCTGCTTCCTGGAGTCGCCTTTCTTTTTCTTTCCGTTTTTCTCCTTTCTTTTCTTGTGTTCAGCTTCTCTATCCCTCTCTTCCTGGCTTTTAACATCTTGTTCTTTTTCCGAGTCTGTGTGAAAGACCGAGGAAGGCTGAGCATTTTCATCTACGAGAAATCCTAATTTTTGTTCTTTATTTCCAGCTTCAGAATCTTCCGATAGAGAACCAAATATGTTTTCCATTTTGCCTTCACGCTTGGGCTCACCCTTATCTTCGGTTTTGTTTTTCTTAGACTTCTTAGATTTTTCTCGTCCTTCTTTCGTTTTGTCGCGTTTCTTGTCTTTCTTGGAATGATCTTTTCTCTTTTCATGATGCTTCTTTTCTTGCACTTCGCCCTGTACTGAATCAGTCTCCACTTTGCAAGACACTTCATTGCTGGCTAAATGTCTTTGCTTCTTTTGTTTCTTTTTATGTTTCTTTTCTCTCTTCTCGGATTTGTCTTTTTTAATTTCACTTAAATCATCATCGGTAGTATTCTCAAAAACAGATCTATTGTTAAACTTGTCCGTCTTAACTTCGGAGGGCTCGGCATGAAGCGCGTCAAATGTCTGGTGTTCGGCTGGTGAAATATCTTGGAACTTGCTGTTTCGGCGCTCCTTTTTGACCAGTCTTTCAAGTTCGGTTTTTACTGAAGTTAATTTTTCTGATTTTATTCCAATATCCGCTTCAACATCATTTTCCGAAAACAGATCAGATATATTATTAACCTTTTTCTCGTGGTAATCGTTCGAAATAAGTTTGCTACTAATTTTAGTTTTGTGGTATTCATCATCGGATGTATCGCTGGTAATTCGCGATTTTAGGCTTTTAAACAGGGCATGTTTTACTTTAATTTCGTCATCGGTAGTTTCGGTGAGTTCGGTCTTTACGGGCCGCACAGACAGGGAATTGTCGGAATCTGAATACAAGAGTTCTTTGCGCTTCTGCATTTTGCGTTCTTGACTTTCGTCGGAACTATCTAGGACCTTCCTACTTCGTCTAGACTTAACATCAGCATCTTTTCAGAGTCTGAGTCCTCGTCCCACGACGTAGACCGCTTCTTCTCCTCGCGCCTAGCTCTACTAAGTTTCAGCTGGCTAAACTTGGCTTTGATCTTTTCTTGGCGTTTTTCCTCCTCTTGTTTTTGCATATTCTTACAACTTCTTGCCTTGACTTTATCATACATCGAAATGTACGGCGGTCCATCATCGACTATATCAAATATCGAATGTTTCTTTGGTTCATCGGAGTCACTATCTGAGGTGCCGGTCATTTTGCGGATTCGTTCTTTCTTTTGTGTTTTACGTTCCTCCATAAGTTTAGCATCTTCTTGTGGAGATTTTATAGCGTTTTTGGCATCGAACGAAGGTTGTCTCTCCTTTTTAGGTTTTTCCTCCGCCTTAAAATCATCAGAGTGCTTTTCTAGCTCTACGACTACCTCTTTTCGCTTCTCTTTGACTTCTTTCTCTTTCTTCTGTTTCTCTTTCTCGATATCCTCATTGCTTCGGAGATTAAGCTTCGCCAAGAAATCTTTATCGCTCATTGACGGTTGAGTGTCTTGTAATACAGGAGATTCCCTAGCTTCCTTAGCATCTTTTTCACGACTTTTACTCTTTGATTTCTGTTTTTCAAGTTTGTGTTTTTTATGACGTTCCTCGCGTTCTTTTTCCTTCTCTTTCCGTCTTTCGTCACTATCTTTTCCATTGTTGTGTTTTTCATGAGAATTACTTGAAGAATTGTTTTTATGTTTACTTTTCTTCGACTTTTCCTCGCTTTTAGAACTGTCTTTAGATTCTCTCCTTTCAGAAACTTTTTTATGTTCGTGTCCTAATTTAATTTTTTTAGATTCTTCGATTGATTCCAGGATTTCGTGCGAGCTCATGCGTCGCTTAAGCCCAAGATTAGCCGGCAAACTATTATTTCGTTCCTTCCTCTTGTTAGGATCCTTACTAGGGTCTAAAATTTGGTTTTTGTCTAAATCCAGGGACATATGACGAGTCTCGACTACCGCCCTATCCCTATGGTCTTTGGCTTCAATTATGTGCTTATGTTTATCGTAAATATTATTGTCCCTGTTTTCTTTAATGCTCTCCTTTCGCCTTTCTACGTCGCGCTCTATTTGTGCCTTCACATTTTCAGGTCTGGAATTTTCATGATGGCTTTCTCGTCTGTGTTCATGACTATCTCTATTAGACTCTTTGCTACTCGTTTTCGCGCTATCTTCTCGACTACCTGATTTCTCTTCTTTAGGTTCTTTGGTGGATGATTTTTCGTGTTTATCAGCGTGGTGTGTATTATTTTCTCTATGCTTGGTTTCACTGTGATTCTCTCTATGTTTGCTGCTACGTTCATGATGATTGTCTGAGTCTTTATGTCTACTACTCCCTCTGTCTTCACTCTTTCTGCGCTCTTTATCTTTTTCTTTTGCTAGGCGATGCTCTTCTTCCTTTGCTTTTTGTTCATGTTCTCTTTCTCTATCTCGTTCTTCATTTTCCTTTTTTTCAATTTCTTTGCGTTCTTTCTCGAGCTTCTCGTGAAGTTCACGTTCTTCGCGCTGCTTTCGTTCGACTTCCTCCTTTTCTTTCTGAGCTTTCTCTTTTTCCAAATTTTCTAGCCTTTGTTTTTCTAATTTTTCTTTCTCCAGCTTTTCTTTTTCTAACCTTTCTTTTTCCTGTCGCTCTTTTTCCCGTCGTTCTTGTTCTAGTCGTTCTTTTTCGAGCCTTTCTTTCTCCGCCCGTTCTTTCTCTAATTTTTCTTTTTCTAGTTTCGCTGCCTTTTCCTTTTCCAACCGAAGTCGTTCTCGTTCCTTTTCTTTTTCAAGGCGTTCCTTTTCCGCCTTCTCTTTCTCCCGCTGTATTCGTTCCTTCTCAAGTCTTTCTTTTTCTAACCGTTGTTTCTCAAGCTCACTTTCCCTTTCCAACCGTTCTTTTTCCTTTCGTTCCCGTTCTAACCTTTCCTTTTCTTGTTTTTCCTTTTCTATTCGTTCTTTTTCCACCCTCTCTTTTTCCTCTTGCTCTCGCTGTTGCTTCTCCAGCTCTTCTTTGGCTTTATCCACAAGTTTCTGTTCTTCACTCTTGACTTTCTCACATTTTTCCGTCTCGTCTATTCTTCGCGCACTGGTATCACTGTTTCTACGCGT
The DNA here is from genome assembly GCA_019359885.1 of Listronotus oregonensis. Lineage (NCBI taxonomy): Eukaryota > Metazoa > Arthropoda > Insecta > Coleoptera > Curculionidae > Listronotus > Listronotus oregonensis. The sequence continues at coordinate 12,705 of JAHBCN010005705.1, read as the reverse complement.
TTTAACGTCCGCTCGCGGCGATGTACTACTAGAATTTCGTCTCAAAACTATTTTCTCACTGGATTTCACTTTCCCCGTCGTAGATACCTCACTAACTACAGTCGCTACACTACGATTTTTAACACTAGAAGTTCGTATGTCACCGGGAGCATTCGCCAACGGTTTCAGTCTATTTTCACCGAGGTTAGGGCCCCGCGCGGTGACGCTTGTACTTGTGGAGGTTGCCGGAGGTGCAGTGATAACCGCGGATGTTACCGATGCTGCGGGTACTTGAGAAACAGCAGGTGCTGGGGGTGCTGGTGGAGCTGACGACATCTGCATTGGGGGATGGCTTGGGAAAGGGTACTGAAGACCTCTGCTAGCTGGGATCGGCAAAGCCGACGCTAGAATAAAAATATTAATAGAATTTAAACCAAGAAAGGTATGAAATGTTCAACTTACCAGCTGACCGAGGTGATAGCATTGTGGGTGTCTTAGGCAACTGGCTGCTGACGCTAACAGTTGTTAGTTTTAGAGCTGGAGTGACCGCGATAGTGGTGATAGTGCTCACTGGTATCGATACACTCGCTGGAGCAATCGGCATCAGTCGATTTGAAAACAATCCGAATTCCTTGGGTTCATATTTCTCTCCTACACTCTCCAGTCGCTTCAAATCTTCATCGAAAACCGATCTTTTCGCCATAACTGATTTGACTATTTCAGAAGGTTGTACTTCTTTGAGATCCTGTATCTCCAGCAGTTTATGCCTAAGCCTAAATTTCTCCCTGTTGGCGTCCAGCAATGCCAAAGCGTCGTTTCCAGCGGCGCTCAGCGCCCTGCTTCCCGACCATTTTTCATATTTTTCGTCTAAAGATTTAATACGTTCTTCCAGCGATGGGCTTCCAGACGCGCCATCGCTATCACTGGAATTTGAGCTAAGACTAGGAGGTCGAGGCGGAGGCGAAGCGGGAGGAGGAACAATGTGTGAAGGACTAGGAGGTCGCGTGTGGTGGTGCGAGACTCTTGGGCTCGTTGCAGCGGGTGGGGGACTAGCCAGCGGATTAACATGTTCTTTTTGCCCTTTAATCCCGGCGACGGATATCGTTCCCCTTTGAAACTCGGGAGTTCCCCGAACTTGCGCCGCCCATTTGGGCAGAGGCAACATTAGGGGTCCTTCCCGTTCTCTTGTTGTTCGTTTTGGGGGTTCACCTGGAGGGAACTCGGGATTTTCGTCGCAGAGGGGAGTGCCGGGTCTCGAACCGCCATGATCAGACCCGTCTGAATGTTCAGCCTGTAAAAAACAATATATTTGGAATATTTTGAAGATACCTGAAAGGTATAAAGGGAGTTTAACTTAGAATGTAGTTATAGTATAAGTAAAGGAATTTAAATTTTGACCTTATAAGTTATGTACTTACATAATGCGAATGTCCCCCACTCCTGGTCCCCCCATCACTGCCACCCGTTCGCCGCCTTTTGCAGCCAACAGTGTGTGGAGCGTAGTGGCCATATTTGTTGTCCACCGACGGTCTGCGGGAGTGGTGACGCAATGTCGATTCTGAAAGCCTTCGGACCTCCATGACCTAAGACAAACAACAAATTAGTTGTGTCGTTTGTTTTTTTTTTCAAAATTTGGGTTAATTTAAAACCAAAATTAACAAAAATATTGCAAAGCATTAGCTTCCTTTTCCATAGCAATTAAAATTAAAATAAATAATAAATTTAACATTAAAGATTTTTAGTTGTTTTTTAGCTGCACACAGACCCACACCAATATTAAATTAGCCACATCTATATCAGACAGTATAACGTCTGAAAAAATATAAAAATACTTCAAATATTAAAAAATAGAAAATCAAAGGTGGTAGATTGTTTGCTAATAAATTTTCTTAAATAATATAAAAATTCAGGCCCATTTATAAAAAAATATTATTAATATTTATTACAATTTATTTTGTAATCATCTCATTCCATTGATAGCCATGATAAAAGGTATTTCAAGTAACCTAAAGTAAGAATCTTTTCGCTGTTTTGCTTTATTTACTTTGCTTGTCGCCAAAAAAATAATAATAAAAATAAATATTCAGCAGATACGACAAAACAAATTAAATATATTTTCTAAAACGTAAATAACCAAATTTATGCTGACGAATCACTAAATCTACAAATATTTGATCGCTTCACAACAAGCTAACTTTCTACCTGCACACCCACCATCACCAGACAAAATAACAAACATAAAAACTCCCTGCTACGTTACATTACCTTTACCTTTCTGTTGTGATCTCTATTCGCTTCTATTATAACATCCCCCGTGATCGACGGGTCCAACAAATCCAACTTTAACCTCTTCTTAGGGCTGATCAGCTCATCGCCGGAGCTGGGACACTCTTCCAGTTGTTCTAGAAGATGCACTCGTTCTTTCTGGAGGTTCCTGATGTCGTGAGGTGCGTACGGGACCGCTTCTACTAACGTCTGGACTACGCGTACCTGATGGGGTAACAATTGATACTATTTAAAATATAGTTTTGGGTTTCTGGGAGTTGGCGGTGTTAATTTCGTATTCCGAATAGGTTAGAATTGACTTTACTTACCTCCAAACTATCTAAATGCCCTGGACTGTCGTGCAGATACCCCGGATGATCGTATGGATCGTAAGGGTCCTCGTGCGACGCCGCAGATCCTTGACTGTACTCGTCGTAGCTACGGTGGCTCACGTGCCTGCTGTCCAAGGCCCCGTAATCCTCGTAGTCGTAGTAGCGGGTTACTCTGGCTCGACCACCGCGCGGAGTAGCGTTTCCGGGAGTCCCCGGAGACGCTACGGCCGCTACGGATGATCGGCTAGAGTAACTGGATGTCCTTGGCCGCGTTGGAGTGTCGTATCTAAGAAAATAAGATCTACTTAGCTTCGCCCAGGTGACGCTACTTTTATTCTAGTTCTGTAAACTTTGGTTACGGGGTCATATATACAGTTAAATTATTTTTTTAATGTACAGGGTGAACAAACCATGGGGTAAATTTCATTACCTCATTTGTTTAGAGAATTACAAAAAAAAACTTTAAATACAAAAGGGTAATAAATAACTAATATTTTTCTATAAAAAAATTAAAATGTTAAAAAAAAACTACTAGGTTTAGGTACATAACATTATTAAAAAAAAAGGAATTTCATGTAGAATCTTTCCCCCACCTCCACCTGTTATACTCATAGGCCAGTGCTAAGGCTACAATTGATGCGCTAACATACCTTGATATTCTAGTCGGCGCACTCGACTCGAAGCTCCTGGAACTCGAATCCCGCCGATCCTCGAACACCGCCCGATCCAGCACGGTGCCCTGCTTCTCCAGCCTTTCGAAAAAACACTCCTGACACTCCCTGCTCGCGAAATCCACCTGCAGCTTCGTATTCTTCAGCACGAAACCGCGCATCTTGTTGACCGCCAGCTGCGCCTGCGACACGTGCTCGTAGAAAATGAGCGCCTGTCCCTTCTCCCGGTCCATTATACACTTGGTAATCACTCCGAACGGTTCGAATTGTATTCTCAGGTACTTTTCGTTAACTGTCTCGTTAACCCCGTCGATCCACACGCAATTGTACGCCATCGACTTGCCGAATCCTAACTTAATGCGGTTATTCCCTAAATGTTCGCCGTCCATCTTGCGTATCGCCTTCACGACACTCACTATATCCGAGTATTGGCAAAACGCGTACGAACTCACAGCCCCTTGTTTTTTTATATCGATTTCGATTATTTCACCGAATTGGTCGAAGTGTTTTCTGAGATCAGATGCGGTCACGTCTTTTTCTAGGTTGCCGATGAACAGTGTTCGCGTTGCTTTCGGGTTGTACTCGTCAATTTCCGACTCGTATCGAAACTCGACCTCATCTATGTCGCACACTGTATACGGCGCCACCTGAGAGAAAAAAAACAAAACATCTCATTAGTTATTAATTAGTAATCAAGTAACCTACCCAAGGATGGTAAACTTATACGGGATTGCTGGCTCCCATTTAGGCCCATATACGCCAAATTTAAATGTCAATTCGGTATTTGTGACGTAATCCTTTTCCCTCATGTTTTGTTTACAATTAATGAATCATATCGCATTGGGAGCTTTTTTCGTGTTTTTGGTTGCATTTTTAGCTTTTTAGAAATTGGAACATTGGTATAAGTTTGTTTTTTCATTGCATATAGTGGAATTAAGTTTTTATTGCTGTATTTTTAGTGTAGGTGCAAGTTACAAAGACAGAGGTCATTGACCGATCGTTATTTCTTTGAAGGGATTTATAAATAAAAAAATATGTATTTGAATAAATTATATTTATTCAACTTTAATTAAGATGATTTTAAATTTTGCTACCTATTTTTAGAAAAATTTATAGCTAAATACAAAAAATGCATTTTAATGATGTTTTAGCCGGATAAACTTTTTTGGAAAAAGCCGAATATTCGCGATTTCATTTTTATTTTTTTATGACTCTATTTTAATAGATATAATAAAATAAATTTTACATTCTCATTGCTGTTTTTTTGGTTCTACAAGACAGTGTGATTAGATTTACATACCGACGTTTTGTCTTCGAGCTCCCATCATCAAATTTGTCTACATTCGGGGAAAACGGTGACGTCACAAACATACCCGATAACTGCGGACAAACAGTAAAAATCGAGCACTCCTCCAAGTCCACCATCCTTGAATTCAACCACGAAGAATAGATACCAAGGAGACCAAACGGTATAGGCTTTTTCACCATATTATATGTACAAAAATGAACTCAGACCAAAGAGGTCGGAAAATGGTTACGTTTAGGCTCTTTTATGTATTCTTTGTGGGTTTAACAGCAGGGCCCAAAAATCAGTGTTGTTCATGGATGCACAATCGTGCATATTATTTTATTTAATAAGTTTTGTAGTTGGATAAGAGACTGCGCTTTTAGGTTCGTCGTTTTATTTTTATAAAAATGGTAGTGCTTTTTTATGAATACGTGTAAAGTTGTTCGTAGATTCGCCAACTCATTTTTATATTTACAGCTGTTTGAAGTTGACTCGTTACAGTTATACAGAAAACAACTGAATATCGTGCAGTAGTAAAATTCTTATTTTCGAAAGTTCTGGTTAGTTGTTGTTGCCAAAGCTATAACAATGGTAACAGTAATTAGGAATAATTTTTGTGGGACATAGGCCAAATTCGTTGTAATAATATTTTTTGCGGTATAATAATAAATTTTTTATTATGTAAATGTTTACTTGGAATGTATGTATGTCTGTGTAAAATTAAACATGAGGCGTCCAAATTAGACAAAAAATATCATGAAAAGAATAAACCAGGGCAGTTTTCGACAAATATTTCTAAACATTTTAATAAACGCACCTAAAAAACGTCAGCCAGAATACACATTTTAATGCCCTATTATTACCACTACAGAAAAACAAAACGCAAAAACAACAACACGATATGCAAGACATCAAATAAGAATAAAATATATTTAACTCTAGAAAACTAGTCATTAGTGTGTTGTTAAATTGTGGAAAAGAATCAGTCGAGTCGTTCGATTTCTTAATAATAAATCAATATTAATTTTTGTTGTATATTTCCAGCATTTCTTGTTATGTGTGGATGTCATAAAATAAAAAAACATAATTTAAAAAATTCTAAATTATATTTAACATCGTGTATCCCATCAACTATAACCATATTTTTTAATCAAATTTTGATTCTCCAAAGTAAACTTTTTCGGGGGTAATACCACGAGTGCTTAAAAATTACCGATAATTTTCATGAAAGCTTGTTATTTATTATAATTTGTATAACAAGCTTGAATGAAAATTATCTGGTTAATTTTTATGCACGAGCGATATTTAGGAAGAATATTTCTAGAATGGAGAAATATGGGAATATTATACTATTAAAATGGTTTTTTTGTCATACAATTTTCAATTTCATGCAACATAATTAAAACTATAACTGAAATCGTTTTTTTAATTACTTTATCTATTTCTTCATCGTGTACATGATCAAATCGACTCATTTTGACTGATTTTGACATTTCTAATTGACAATACAAACAAGCAGGTTCGATTGTTCTGTGTTTGTAAGTAAGTGGAAATACCACGTTGTCTAGGCAACGTGAAATTTCCGCTAAAATTTTTGATTTTTAACGTGTCTTATGGGAAAATTTATGCATGATTGAAATATTCACAGGAATATTTTCTAATGACTGTTACCATTCTTATAGCTTTGGCTACAGTGTTTGTTTGAACGTATTTTCCCTCGGTGGACGCTCGCTCGCGTAAGCGAGCGTCCAAACCTATTATCAAAAATTTAGCATTGTTTTGGGCGTCTATAGTGAAATCTATAATGGTCTTTGGTATTTCAAATCATAAAATTGTGTTTTTCTTATCGAACGACAAAACTTATCAAAACAATGATGCCACATTTATTGAGCGATAAAAAAAGAATACGACGTATAAGCTACGATTGCCTAAAATCCTGAACTTACCTCGATCTTACATCCGAAAAACAATTTATCATAGCTAACCTCCAACGCCTTCTCCGCGTCCTCCGGTTTCTTAAAACACACTATCGCGTGCCTATCTGCATTCTGCCCGACTATCTTAACCCACGTGACCTTTCCGTGTTTTTTATACTCGTGAAACAGCCCGTCCTTCAGCGACGTGTCGCTCGATCGCACGGGTAGATTCCGCACGCAGATAGCTAGGGGACGCCGGTCGTCCGAATTGCACTGGCTCGATTTCTTGTGGTGTCGGTGTCGTCTGGAACGAGGTGAGGAGGTGACGACGTGTCCCGTGAGGTGGACGACGACGACGAGCTGCTACTACTTCGCGAACGTGACCTGGAACAGAACGAAGACATAAACATTATGGAATGCAATGGAACTTAGATCGGGTGATCGGGATGGCCATATAATGGCATGATAAATCAAGCCCGAGCCACGAAATATAATTTTAGCCTCATTTTGAAGTGCTGTAACTTTTAGCCAAATTTGTTTTTGGTATAGACAGTCTCAAAGTATACGCTCTTGCCTTCATTTATGGATTATACCTGCCGACAGCAATAAAACTGCGGATCGGTAGGTATTAAAGGACAGAACATTAGGGACGGACTTTAATAATATAAAAATTTATAATTTGTTGTTTATTTAGGTAAGTATAATCTTAAAATTACATTAAGAAATTAAATATATGCAAAGTTTTAATAAATTTATAACTGCATTATCTATACATAATTACATTCTGTTTCACTATCAGAGTCATCATTGAGATTAATTACAATAGGATTTATGTTGTTTTGGATAGAAATGTAAGAGTCCTCAATTTTTATATTGTGCTGTAGTGAATTTTTCCAGCTCTCAACTGGTATGTTAGTAATTATATTTTTTATCAAATTTATAACACTGGGACTTCAAGTAGGTGTAACATTTTCTGCTCTGATCTTTGATTATACTTGGTTCCACAAATGCTCTATGGAGTTAAACATACAGTGATACGGAGGAAGCCGTAAGACAGTATGCCCAGCCTGTTCAGCCAAATTATCACATACATATTGTTTTTTTAATTGCATATGAATTTAGGACTTCCAAAAGTTGCGTTTTTTTGTAACTAAATTCAAAATATATATCATTTTCTAACAAATATTCCTGGATTTCAGTTTTTAAACTTGATGAAGCTGGTGTTTTGTGTAGCTGACGGCTGTGGTAGCTTGCGTTATCCATGACAATAACACTGTTGTTTGGAATATTTTTTAAAAGAAAATTTTGAAACCAGTTTTTAAAAAGTTCTGCACTTGTATCCTCATGATAATCCAAGCAAGAATCCTTAATATTCTTTGCAGACAACAGCAAGCAGTTTGGGAAAAATCCGTCTTCTGAACCAGCGTGTATTATGGTAATGCGTTTTCCTTTATTTGAAGGTGCTTTCGTCTGACAGTTTTGACTGAATCAACCCATCCTTTGGATACTGTGTCGTGTGTATCGAACCATGTTTCATCAAGGTAAATTATGGATCTGTTTTCTAACCTATATCTTTTAATTTCTTGAAGGTAATTAAATCTCCAAGTGCGTAATCTGTGCGATTCCTTTACTACTTGTCTTTTGTCTATGTTGCGGTATTTAAATCCCATTTTACAAACAACTCTATGGAGGGTGACACGGCTAATATTTATATTGGTTTCGTTTTTGTGTAGCTTCTTTTTCAGTTTATCGAAAGTAGGAATAACTCCGCTTTCATAAAGACGATATATTTTCCTTCTTATTAGGTCCTGATCACTATTGTCTATATATTGTTTTTTTTTCTTTTGTTCAATTCTTTACTAATAATAATATCCCTTATCGATGATATTGGAGTTTTTTAAGTAGACAGGTTTCTTTTAAAGCTTCTTGTTTAATTAGACCTCCACTGATTAAAGTTTCATACACATTTTTCACAACCTGTTTTGTATCTAATGACAAATGATTTCGACGCGACACAGTTATATTCTCGTAAAACAACTTTTTCGCAACGCACAGTAAAAACGGTTATTCAACACTGCCACTAAAATATTAGCCAAAATATTTATATGCCTAATGGTTAATACTCAAGAAATACCTGGCGCACCCTGCCCTTATGAACAAATGGGTTTACCCAATAACAATAGGTAATAAAATCGTTAAAGGTTTATTGGGGTATGGTCCGTCAAAAGCCATAACGATATACTTTGAGACAGACTATAGCGTTTAATAATATTTCTGCTTGCGGAGTATTAAAATGTATTAAAATTTTAAATTTATTTTTGTAAGACACCCTTAATAGAAATAATAAAATGTTAAAAGTCTGGATCACAAATCCTATTTTTAAGAAGTAATGGATTCCAGCCTCAAGAATAATTTTTGCACCATTTCAAAAGATCGTATACACTCAAATCTATTCAAGGAAGAAAAGTTTCGATTTTTTAGATCAAATAATTTTTGCCTAAAACAAAGTATCGATAAAATTAAACAAATCGATGATTTTCTTCTTTTTTAAATGTTTTCTTTATCGATAAGTTTGGGTACTTAAAGGATGTTTTTTGACTTACCTCGATGGAGATCTACTACTAGTACTTCCGTTTGGTGATGGCGATCGAGAGCCGGACCTGGACTTGGCCTTTTTCCGAACATTTTCCGAATTCCGTCGATCGTTTGTATCCGACGGCGCTGAATTATACCCTGTTGTTTCCGACTGACTTCTTTCGTTACTATTATTATACCTGGAACAAAATAAAACATATAAAGTTCAAGTCCAAAATTTCTGTCAATGACGCATCGCTCGCTTTTAGAGTGCCCCGGGTTGTGTGGGGTCAGGGGAATCAATTCCAGTGGCGTATGCATTTTAGAAAATAAGTGATAAAATTTCGTCAAAACATGAAAATATTTTTTACAAGCAAAAGTTATTTTCTCACATTTTCATAAACCCTTTAAATTAGTAACAAGCCTATATTATTTTGGTATTATTCGGATTAATGAAAAATGTATTTTTTTTTGCTTAATTTTGCACACCCCTATTTTGAGGTCATAGTTCACAAATTTGAGTTTTTTTGGCGATTTTTCAACGTTTTTCCAAAAAAAAAATACATTTTTTATTTTAATTCTACCTTCTCTCATTTTATTTTGCTACATGAAAAAAATAATAAAATTTTAGGCTTAACATAAATTAAAAAAGATGTAAAAGCAGAACGATAGACAATCCAAGTTACACCGACTTGCCAATTCACCACCGATCTTGCAATTTCAATATTAAATACGATATTCACACGCATTGCTTCATCAAAAATATCCACTATATAAGGAACACGAAAGCTCTGAGATCATCAGCTTGTAGAATCCAATAACTATTTCGGGTCTTTCGTGTTCCATATTCGGTTTATATCGAGAATATTTTGATTAAACATTGCGGGTCAACAAAAAAAGGTTCGCATACCTTATAAAAATGTCATAAAGAAAACTATTACAACCTGGTAAAGGTCCCTTTTTAAATTTCGATTGAATTCGGACGTAACCGTTTTACCTACTTTTTTATTGAAAATTAAAGGTTTTTCCTTAGTTTTTAAGTTGTTTTTTTTTTAATATTAACTAGTATGAGTTTTTTAAATATGTTTTCGTGCAAATGACAAATTTAAAGGAATATGTCGTAAAATGGAATTAAACAATTCAATTATTATTTTTTTTAAATACTATAAGGGCAGCAAAAAACAGCTTCTGATTCATGTTTAACAATAAAAAAGTAAAAAGTGTGCAAAAATGCGAAAAAATCGCATTTTCGCAATATTGATTTTTTTGCCTTTTAAAACCGAATACCACGGAAAAAACTTTTGTTAAAGTTGCACATATCTCTGCACATCCAAAGTGGTTAGTTCTGGATTTCGTTCCCAGAATCCATGGTCTTTTTAACCATTATTCGTTCTTTTCGTTAACTGGGTTTTTTTTTTGTAGGCGGATAACTAGTTAAAGGTTGGTTAATATTCTAGTTTACAGAATTAAAAGCACTTAACAACACTAAATCTTTATATACAATTATATACACTAAATAAGATAAACTATTATAAAATTGGCACAAAACAATATTAATATACTACAATTATTAGAAATTTATAATATTTAGAAAATACCCTGTATAGCAATTAAAATTTAAACTTACAAAATCTGTCCATAATCAATAATAACTAAATCAAATCATCGAACAGCACGAAAACCCTGTCGATACGCTTATTTTCATGTCTGTTCAAGTTGTAAACTAAGGAATGTGTGTTGCCACTTTTATTGCCTTCTCGATAACAATGATTTCAATACATATTGCGTGCTATTTTGAGTGCGATTGCTGGCTGGTAACTTATTTTCGCGAATTATGACAACGTGGCGATGAAACTTTTGGCCGGTTCACTGTTATTTGAGCGGAAAAGTATATCACAGGCTTAAAAATCATTTACTAGTGTTAGATTTTTATTCAGCCGCTTCGTCGGTTGGGTGGCCGGTATTAAATGAGTCACTGACAGAAATTTTGGACTTTAGGTATAGTTGAATAATTTTTAAAATGAAAATTCGGCGCCCTTTGAATTAAAAAAATAAAAAATAAAAAGTAGCAAAAAAGATTTGGTTTGAACTGCGGCTGCCTTTGCTTTTTATAATGTGTCTGTAAAGCCGGTCCCAGACACTACGTGCATTTGGCGAATGTTCGGCGAATGTGCGAAGATTCGAGCTATTCACTACACCTTCGGCCACCCTCCCACACGCTACTTTATTTGAAAAATGCGTCCAGTGACAAATATTTCCCGTAGTAGAGAAGCCGAAGTCTTGATTTTCAGTGGCGTGGCGTTGCAGTTCAAAATGGACTGTGATGAAGAGCAGTCGCTGCTAGTTGTGTGATTTTCAGCAGTGTTTTATTATTACAAAATAGGAAAAAAGAACGGAAAAGAAGAAGATGGTGGATGTTGTCTTTGAATAGAAGAAATTAAAATAGTCTACTAAGACCTTGCTACGGAAAAAATGTCATAAGGTACACTGCTGTTACTTAATAGAATGACAAAAGAAACTCTAAATAAACTGAAAAAAAAAATGTCAAAACGCTACGTGGAAAATAAACAGCGGGCTAAGGGCGTTTAAGCTCCTAATTTAAAAGTTGTGTCCATTTTTGAATATTAAAAATAAATCGGAAGCTATTTAACTTAGGCACAGGATATTATACATAAAATAAAGTTACGATATTTCCACATAATCTAAATCTATTATAATATACAGGGTGTTCTATTTAACATAAGGTAGTTGACGTACTACTTCCTGAGCTTTCAAAATAGTTAAATTAAATTTTTCTCAATAACGTCACGATGTTTTGACTTTATTAAATAGCTGGCGAAACATTGCCATTAAAGAGTCTTTCTTTTTTTTTCAATTCTACAACCGAGCACTGCACGCAAAGCTTTGTTTTAATATTATTCCAAGCCTCAGTCATTTTATTTCTATTCTTATGTTCTGAAATCTGTGGGTTCCAAATTGCAGGTTCGTTTTCATATAATCGTATGAACTCTAACGTTAACTTGTTGCTCCATTCCATTTCAGCAAATAAAAACCAAATCAACCCGCCACCAATGCAGTACACAACAAACTGAGGGGTGCGCTAAAGCAAAAAAAACATATAAACAAAGCCGTAGCGTCTGGGAGCGATGCCGAAGTTAACTACGCGGCACTTCGTCGTACTACGAGCTTCTTTCATTCGTGCCAGTTTACCGACAGCCTCCTGGAAAATTACGAAGTACGAATCTTCGTCGAAGGTAGGGCTCCCACACGCTACGCGAATAAGCTCGAATACCGAATGTTCGCCGAATACACGTAGTGTCTGGGACCGGCTTAATAATAGACCATATAATTTTTCATTTTAAAAATGATCCAACTATACTAAAGGTAAGGAAAATTTATGAATATTTAAAATTTCGATTAATGATATAGTTCTTTAGGGCCCATATTTTTAGTGAAAAAAATTATTGAATCCCACTTCCGGATTTACCGGTAATAGATCTAGAACGAAACTTTTACCAATGCAAGTACCTGGACTTAAGAGTGCATTTACGCTACACCTTAGGGGTCGGGCGAAAGGATGCGGAGACGGTGGGCGGAGACTAACAAACTCCCACTACCACAATTTTCGTATAGCCGCATTAAAAATATTAAATTTATTTAGGTTTTTCCAAATTCGGTGT